>NHTK01006135.1:0-144412 GCA_002938355.1 Panaeolus cyanescens
GATTTGAAGATATTATTTCAAGTTATTCTTACGGGAAGTCACCCATTACCATGAGGCTACCTCAAGGCCAGATGCGCAAGGCATACAAATATGCGGGACCTTATTACTAGATGTTATTCTCTTCGCGCAGCACCCCGACTATGCAGAACCCTCACGACAATACAACAGATGTCGGGACTCAGGTCTCCGGCCTGAGCAACCGTCTAACTTCCCTGTACGTGAACATGGCAAAGAATTGTCAAGGGTTTTAAAAGATTTGTTGGACAGAAATGATATGATGGGAATTCTCCAAGCAGAATCTTCCGAGTTTTCGGTATCCTCTACGGCAGCCGTAAGACGAGCCAAAGCTTTGGATAGAGATGAAGCTAAAGAGGCCTGTCTTCTAACAGGCTCAACTGCAGAGTCAGATCGAAGAAATCTGGAGGCAGATACAGTCGCAACAAGCGAAACAACAAGATATATTTGCTGACATCAAAAGAGGATTGGAGGCTGATATCAAGGTCAACGTTTCACTGTCACTGAAGTGAGGCTGACACTATTGTTGCCTGATACCAAGTGTTGACGTTGCCACATGGGATTTTAGAAGCCAGATAGGAGAAATACTGAATGCCGAAGTAGCGCGACAAGTCAAGGACGAGGTCGACGATCAGATGAGAGATTACTCGTTGGATAGGTTGCACGCAGAGATAGAAGACAGTAAAAAACGAGTTGACGAAGTCAAGGTGTCTCTTGCCAATTCGTGAGTCGACCACCATGATCATGCACACGATTGACGTTCCCTGAATGACTAATGTGTGCCAAAAGTCGGGCAAGACTGCAGAATTCGAGCATACGGAGTGAATATGTCGAGGACGTTTTGGCGGTCGTCCTGACACCTGAGGGAAAGCGTAGTGACATGTATCCTCAAACTTTGGGGGCGCTCCTGGAATATGATTGTACGTGTCTGAACTGATTCTTGTTGATGATATATACACGCTGAGTCGGGGTGCTATATAGCGGATGAAATTCGAGCATTGATAAGGGATTTCGGACTTGTCGAAGCGGAAACCGACGAGACAAATCTTAATCAGTTTTTGGCCCACATAGGTAAGAGGAATTGTGTGTAAAGCATGTGCTTGATAAGACGTTGATTGCTTGGCTGGTTTAGGGACTCGAGCAAAGGTTGCTGGGCAAGTCTAGATCGGACATGCAAATCTCCGTTGGTACGTGTTGAAGCAGGTCAGAAGGTGACGGTGGAAAGAAAAACAAGTGGGAGAGAACTGAGGGAGCACATGCAGGGTTAGTTGAAACAAAAATATTGGTATAGATTGGGAAAGGGTTTCACGCAGGGGTTCAAAATATCGAGTTGAAGAAATCAAATTGAAATCGACACCAAGTTATTGCAGTCGGACATGTTTTGAGCGTTGCATATTAATAGAAGCATCATCAAAACAATTCTTGTCCTTGTCTTCTATTTTCAAACAGACAAAAAGGAAGAAGAGATGTCAACTTTCAGCTTTTCTCGTTCACGAACGCCCAGCCTCAGCACTCACAGCAACCACTCACAAATTATGAACCACCCACAATCACCCAGTGTGCCCATGCCACCACAACTTGCTCCACCCAACGGACACAGCCAAACAGTTAAACTTGCACGCTCACAAGGTTCATTAAGCGGCAGTGGTGGATCACCTACCAAACTGCACCGGGACATCATCGAAAGCTTGGTTGGTTCTCCGAATTCAGTGGCAGCAGGAGTTGGAGAGATTCTTGAAGCCTTTTTATCAACTGATAAAATCAACACGAAGCCTGTAATTGTGGAGTTGATATTGGGAGCTGAAGGAGAGACCAGACGTCGAATGGCAATAGGTCGACAACGACTTGGATGTATGAATGGCAGGGTATGTAATTTTTTTCTTTTTTTTTTGTGCTTGTTATTGACTTGATGCAGGCAGCGATATTATATATGAAGACAAAGTTTGGATTATTAAATAGCGCAGCTCCACTCTATCTTCAAGCAGCATTCGATGAGAGTAAAGATGAATATTTGGAGATTGACATGGATTCATGGGAAGAGCTGATTCCATTTGTGAATAAAATCCAAATAATAGGATAAATTATATAATTAACACGTGTAACATTGAATTTGTTTCTTTCTCTCCTTCTTCCAACTCGACTACAAACACTTTTTTACATGACAGTATGTTATTTCTGTTATTTCTTTTCTTCTTTAATTTAATTTATTTTAGAGTCAACATACTCCATTCGCACAGGTTCACAGGGCTTACAAGCGACTCTCACACTCAGACCTAGTTCTCTTTCTTAAAATTCGTAATCTTCCTACCTCCGGTACAGATTCTGACCTCGCATCTCGTCTTGCAAATCATGATCTTCATACATATCACTTTCCAACCGCTTTATTTCACCATACTTCTCCATCTTCACCAACTTTAACTTCCCGCCAGAACGAAAAGAGTCGTCAATCGTTGACTCCAGATCTACCAGTCGAAATAATGGCTCATATTATGGATCATGTTGGTGACTGGGAACTATCAAATGCTGTCGGTGTTCCAACTTCTTTACCAGAACCCTCAGAATGGGCAAGAGCTTCCCGTACAGACAGGGCAGTCCTTACAGGCCATCTTCCATCAATACGGAAAGCAAATCCCTGTGCAGACAATCCTCTTACTAAAATCGGAGCTGTACTCGCTATTCGTTTCGGATATGTCAATGTCTTGGAATATTTTCTTTCCCAACATCACAAAATGTTTTTGGACGTGTTTGATGACGACCTGATACCCATAAAGGCTTCTCGACATGGGAGGATATCAGTCCTATCTTGGTGGAAACACGGCTTTGAACAACATCCCGATCTCGTTCCTCCTCCCAAACCCAATTCAATAGCAGAGGCTGTTGATCGTGCTTCTCGCAATGGTCATGTAGATTCTCTCGATTGGTGGCTAAACTGGGGTCACCCCTTCGAATACACCGAAGCTGCGTTGGAGTACGCCAGTGCCAAAAATCAGATACAAGTATTGGATTGGTGGAAACGACAGCATAAGCTCACTGGACTACCCCTCAAGATTGGCCGTTCTATGGATATGGCCAGCACAGCAGGACATGTCGAAGTCTTGGAGTGGTGGGCCAGATCCCAACTAGACCCAAAATACGACCGACATGCTCTTCAGCATGCCAGTTGTCATGGGAAAGTCGAAGTTCTGGAATGGTGGCTAGGCAGTGGATTACCCCTCATCTTTGACCAGGAAGCTCTTACTGGAGCTACAAGGCACAATCGACCAGAGGTGTTGGAGTGGTGGGATAGGTCAGGTTTGCCAATCCAGTATCGCATGTGCGATATTGAAGAAGCCCTGGAGGAGTCCATCATCCCTGGAGACGATGCCAGAAATTGGTGGCAAGAGAAGGGGGTGGATTTCAATGCCAATGACAAAGAGTGGATGAAACTTCAAAGTCTGAACTGAAGGACAATCATTAGCCCTTGCTTATTCGTTTCTACGCTTCTTTCGCAGAGGTACTGTACCTCGGCCTTCTTTACTATTGTACAATTCTTTGTCGATTTTTTTTTTGCTTTTCGGTCGATGTTTCTATACCACACTTTTTGAATGTCTATTATAAACCTTTTGACCACTCCATTCGTGTAATAGTAATTCCCCGCACATGTAATCAAATTTGCTCTCGTAAAACATTATTAAGTAGATCTATTGTTGTAGTAAATAATGTGAGATGTTTTTGCTACAGACGTTTATTGTCTGGCAACACTCCAAATGTCGCGACCCTGTGCGCAGTCATAGACTGACCGCCAACCCCCGCTCGTCACCAGGGCAGGTTCATTTCTGTAGTCATTTGGTACACCTTCACTACCTGATGACCGGCATCAGGGCTAACATCGGGACCCAAAAGCTTTCTCTTTATCCCTTCTCCCCCGGAGAGGTCGTCGTCGGGATTGGCAATAACCAGAATAGAAAAGCCGTCCACCTCTTTGGCATTGAGACAAATTGCAAAGTGGCTAAGGTTCCTCATGAAACCAAAGGGAATAGCCCTGGCACTTTCTGGAATCAGTGAACGAAAGTCGTCGCTGCTGCTGGATCGACCAAAGGTGATATCGGCATCAGGTCTGAGGATTGTAAGGTGCGTTATGTGTTCAAGGAACCTGGCACCGGTGGAGACAGCGGTTAATGGGTTCCATCTCATGATACCATCTGTACCGGCTATGGTAAGATCTTTGCAAAAATGCGGGGGCATCCTCTCGTTAAAAGTCCAGCTGGCCAGGGTTTCGTGTAGCAATTCAATTCCGTTGAGATGGAATCCTATTTGTCGGGCTTGAGAAAATACATCGAAAAGTAGTCGGTAATCGTAGTGCTCGATTGAATTCATCAAGGGCTCAAAAAATTCGGAGCACCAAAAGCGTTGGATGGAACGAGGGTAAGGAAAGCTCAAGCGATTCTGGTTTTTCTGGAATTGGTGCTGCATGTTTAGGGCTCGGAAGAAGGCGTTCACGCTTTTGTCTGATTTTAGGGTGACAGAGCGAAGGAGGTGAGGCATCACCAGCTGGCGAAAGGTGTACGAGACGCGCGCCAACGACACAGCATCGTCGTAATGAGGTCCCGTTGAGGATTCATCCGTAGTTGGAGTGGCTGCTAGTCGCAAAATCTCGCGCACGAGCTCAGGAGGCAGGGAGTACAGACGGAAGGGTTGAGGCATATCAAAGTTTGAGGGAGGTAGAAGGGTGAAGCAGACCTCCTTATAAAGGCCGGTCGGTCTTATAGGGCCTCAGTGTGAGCAATGCGAGTCAGATAGAGCGCCCGTATCCAGGCGGCGAAAAATGAATAGGTTTTAGCAATGAAGGGTTCACCCTCTTTCCAACATTACCCGAGATTAATTTTATGCGACACAACAATTGTCTACCTGTCAATGAACCAGAGTTGAGTATGCAAAGGTCAATCACACAGGCTCGAGAAAAGGAGGAAATGACAAGCCGCAAAATGGCTTCAAACAAAGAAGAGCGGCATATGAGTGGGACACATCGTTTTTTACTTACTGACATAACAACAGCGTTGCCATTGAAATAAAAAAGACATACACCAAAATCTCCGACGTTCTCACCAGATCCGGACACTCCTTTTTGCATGCCTTCTTGTGACCCAAAAGACAATACCTGAATAGCATAGAATAGAAATGGGCGACAATGCAACAAGATTTGAGCCTTATATGTGGAAATCCCAGCATCCCAGCCTTTACGATAATAAAACGTACAACGATGACGGCGCAAAACAGAAAGCAAAGAGCAAATTATGTAAGTAAGGTATGACCGGATAGGGGCTTCAATGTTCGAATTCTCACGGACTGGAACTTCCTCTGACACATACTCCTCACCGATTCTTCTGCAAATGCTATTGTTAACCTTGGGAAAAGATCTATTTCAGTATTTGACTTGACCATGAGCTGATAAGCCAATATTGCTGTCATGTGGTTCTTCCAAGCATCAAATACATCATCAGTTACTCTTGCAGAGCTTGCAGAACTTGTTCACGGAAAGCCTTCCGATTGCACCATTTCTCTCACAGATCAACCTCATATCTCGCAGAGAAGATATATAAAGGGCCTCTAAACCATGTCCCACAAAGATCTGGCTTCTCTGACAGTCTTCAAGTCTTGATATTTCTTTTTTTTTTTCAAACATGTCCGACCACAAACGAAACATGCCCTACGGTACGTCGAGCCTAATTTTTACTCTTTTATTAAATAATAATTCCACCATAGTTCGCCTGGGTAACTCGGGCTTAAAAGTTTCCAAGATTATTCTTGGTACAATGCAGTATGGTAGCTCTGGATGGCAAGAATGGGTTTTGGGAGAAGAAGAAGCCATCGAGCACATCAAATACGCGTTAGCATTCTTTTCTTGATTTTACTCATTGTGTCTCTCATGTATGTACAGTTATGAGGCTGGTATACAAACATTTGATACCGCTAACGTATGACATCCCTTGTCCAGTTTCGTATTCAGGTATTCTGACCGGTCTCGTCCAGGTATATTCAAATGGCCTATCGGAGGTTATTCTGGGAAAGGCTATCAAAAAACTTAACCTGCCCCGAGATGAAATTGTGGTAATGACAAAAGTGGGTGCACTACCCGTAATCGCCCTTAAAAGCTACTAGAAATCGACTCCGTTAGGTATATGCAGTGGTCGCCCGAGACTATGGCACCAATCTGATAGTTCAAGGTGGAGATCCAGATCAGCTTGGATATGTAAACCAACGTGGTCTCAGCCGCAAGGTGCATTCAACCCCGAGCGCATTTATTTTTATTTTTAACACGCTTTCATCAGCACATTTTCGAATCTGTGAAGCATAGCTTGGAACGCCTGCAACTGGACTATGTCGACGTCTTGCAATGTATGTGTCTCCTTTGGAAACGATGTCAATTGCTGAACTTATGTCTTTTTGTCAGGCCATAGATTTGATAACGATACTCCCATCGAAGAGACAGTCTGTTGCCTCGCTATTTACCATCTACGAAAACCTAACGGGATGTTTAGATGCAAGCCTTGCATGACGTCGTAAAGGCGGGATATGTCCGTTACATTGGGATGAGCTCCTGTTGGGCATGGCAGTGTCAGTCCGTTCCGTATTACCTTGCTCGAAATAATGTCTCATAGTCCCATGATGACACCTGCAGTCCATGCTATGCAGAGCAAGTGTACCTCTTGTCAAGGCGTTGATTATCGATTGACATAACCGTTATTCCAGACTATGCGATCCAGAACAAATTAACGCCATTTATATCCATGCAAAACCACCACAGCCTCTTATACCGAGAAGAGGAGCGCGAGATGTTGCCCACTATCAAGGTTAGTAGACGTCATACTTTAAAGTGACCAAGTCGACTTACATTTGTACTGGGTACTTTTAGCACTTTGGTGTTGGATGCATCCCATGGTCGCCTTTAGCACGCGGCCTCTTGACCAGGCCCTTAACCGACAAAACGACACGAGGCACGACAGACTTGTGAGGGTATTCCTTGTGGTTCTATTTCTTCCCGTGTATTGAATTATTTTAGTTTCATCGGAAAATACACGCAGGCCGAAGGAACCAAGGACATCCTCAAACGGTAGTGCCGTGGTTTTGCACCTTACTTTCCCAGTAGCTCATTATTGTATAGGGTCGAGGAACTGGCCAACAAAAAGGGTGTCAGCATGGCACAAATTGCCATCGCCTGGAGCCTTCATACAGAAGGTAAGCCTTTTTTCTATACTCGTTTGCTTGTCTTGAATTAAATTTTGACTAGGTGTCACGGCACCAATTGTGGGCACAACGAGTTTAAAAAATCTTCAAGATATCATTGGTGAGCCTTCATGTCGATATAAGCTGTACTTGGCTGAATATTTCGTATCCGTAATTCAGAGGGAGTTCACCTGAAGCTTTCTGCAGAGGATATGGAATATCTCCAAGCACCATACAAACCTCAAGAAGTGATTGGCCATTCTTAGACTGAGTCGAATGCTTGAAACAGTGGCATCTATGTAAAGTCTTGATACGGGATAAGCACCTTGACGGAATTGAATCGCTTCTTCAGTGTAGATGCTGTGCCGAATACAACCTTCACTGCAAGTCAGGGATCGGAATTATAATACAGGTTAACGTCAAACAAGAGGTTCGATAACAGTTACGCACGGGAAAACAGACGACCAAAACGGTAGTCAATGAACAATGGTCCACCTTTCTTGTTGCTGCCAACTATGTTGTCAATGCGAAGGCAGATAGATGTCCTTCAACAGATGGAGCTGTTATTGTATTCTGTCCAGATTGCGACGTGGGTCACGATGGAGTTGAACATAAGACTCGGTGTAAACGGTGTTTGTGAAATAAAGTACATACCACTGCTATAGCCGCGAGTGAAATGAAGAACATCAGTGGCTGAATTTAAGATAATTCGGTGATACCATCAACTAAGTATGTATACAAAGCTCGCGCCCACAAGAGCTCACAACGTGTTGGGAAAGACAACTTAAGTCAACCCTGTTGCTTATTTATATGACTTGGGCTCTTACCACCACCTGTCATTACCACCGAGTCCCCCTCGCGTCCTTCAACGATTCAACGATTCATCTTATATGGATTGGTATTCTGCCAGGACTTCAAAAACCAGAACGCGATGCATTGACCCGAATGACGATATGTACGCTTCAAGCTTTGTGCCTTCGCTCTCCTTTCGATGTTATTAAGCGAAACCTAATTTCAACAGTCAACACACTCCAGTTCGTTCAAGAAGCAGCAACCGGAAAAAGGCTACTAACAAGAGAGTTGCACAACCTGTAATTTCTGCAAGTGATGTATGGGCGTTACACTGGGTGTGTGTCGGTCAGATAAACAATCCTTGATTTTGGTGCTGAACCGACCTCCAATAGCGAGATGACGTCCACGATAGCCTTGATCAAGCCCACGAAGGAGGGGGTATGTATAAGGGAAAGGTGAACGACGGAGACTCGTCCTCGGCGTCAGGAGACGACGAAACGCCCGGAGGTAGTCCTGGTGGCATGTCCCTTGAACTTGAAGCCTCTTCCCAATTGGCCACTTCGCTCCACAGAAGGTCGGAAGCAAGTTACGATCTACCGCGATCCAGGTTGGACCGTGATCATTTTGGTTCGTCATCGAAAGCAGCATCAGCCAGATATCTCGGCGCATCTCAGGAAAACCAAGAATGTGAATCGGACGAGTACACCAGCGAGGGGTCCGAGTCCGAAGTGGACCAGCTGGACTCGGAATCATGTTGTACTGAAACATACCCTGTATCGACTTCTCGCAAGCTGGGCATCTCTGACCTACTTTGTCATGAATCTAAAAGTCCTGGACTGGTTTCTAGTAATACGTTACAAGAGAGCTACCATGTCCCCTCAAGATCAATCCGAACGGGTCCCATTCGACCATGGGAGTTTTCCAGAAACCCGTCTCCTGGAGTCCGGATCCACTCAGCTACGTATGAGCATAATGGGTATCCGTATGATATTCACTCGGATACGATTCAATCCCCAGAATCCACAGACATTAGGCATCCCATCACTCCTTATTCTCTACAGACCTTACACCACCATGGCCAGATACTTTCTAGGACACCATCCCCACAACCACATCACGAATACATGTATGACTACACAAACTATCCATCATCACCAACCACAGCAGGTTACGACGCTTACTACGGACACCATCGTTTATTATCTCCCGGACCTTACCACAACAGTCGTTCATTATCTCCTGATTATTCCGGGAGCACAACCTCCGATCATTACTATATGTCCTCCGAATACGACGATCGCCTTCCGGAGCCTGGAGTACCCAACGACACCAACTCGTCAAAGAGGCCTCGATCTACATATCCTCAGCGACGTGCCGCCCGTCGTTTCGCACATAGATCTCCAACCCCAGAAACTGGAAATGGCCAAGTGCTTAATAATGGCATTGAATCCGTCCAGCCAAGAGTACCATCGCATTCCCCATATCATGCGGATGTTAATCTCGTACCAAATATGGAGACCCCGGCGCCTATTTTGGCATCCAATGACTTTCCTCCCCCAAGTCACCGACCAAATCACCTGTTTCGAGTTCTACGGGGACCAGAGCTCAATGTTACCTGCAAACCAACACCCGTTATTAATCAACCTATTTGCGAAGGGGGGTCTTCAAGCAACATCGCTCGGATTTCTCCCTTATCTCCAGTACGCACACATGCCAGTCTGGAACCTCCAACCATACCGACAAGAAGCATATCCCTGACACCTTCCACCCCAACCCCTACCTTAACACATCAAACCACACAACCACGTTCTCCTCTGAGTCCTCGTCTTCAGACCACCTCTCCCGATGTCCCATTACGTCAAGCTACCACCAGAACATACCCTCACCAGCCGTTTGCAGCTCCATCCAGTGAAGCATCTACTTCTCCACCACGTTTCGTAACTCGATCCACAGTTCCCGGACCCATTTTTGTTCCTAACATTGCATCAGCTAAGGACAAAGCGATTAATCGGTTAAACGAGCAGGACGAATTATCCATCAACAATTCATTGAAAGAGCCTGCAACAAAGAAAGCTAGACAAAGCAAGCCAATCAAGAGAGCCTCAGGCGAGTTCTCTTGCGAGTTTTGCAGTAAAACATTTACTCGAAATTTTGATATGCTGCGACATCAGAAAACGATTCACCAGAACCTCGGGCCAGTGGTCCTTGATGCTCAGACATGTTCCGAATGCAACAACGCCTTCACACGCAGGGATGCATATTCAAGACATGTGAAAAACCGACCGGGTTCGTGCGTCAAAGCCCTCCAATATAGGGCAACTGCTTTACTCAAGGCACAAGCGCCGGAAGAGGTACGAGCAATCCTTATGAAGAATAAGGTAAAATAAATGGTAAACTGTTTCTGATGACGGTTTTATAATAAGTAACGAAAAAATCATCTGCATATGAGATAAGGACTCCTTTACTGTTTCAAGCTTCTCCTACATCATCTACATTCTTCAACTTGTTTAGCAGATTCACTTTTTTGTAACTTTTAGCACAGGTTAATTCTTTCTTTGAACTTGGGACTATGTTTTACGGACCTGTACCAGTAATTTCCTACTTATCACATATGTATGTACTGAGTACTGGTAGTTAGCAGTACCATAATCAGGGGTTCCACAAGCATGATGTATATTTATGGAGGTGGTAATGTTAATGCGTTGATTGAAAGTACAAAATACATTGGAAAAGGTAAAACAAAGGAAAGCAACCAATCACGATGACTGACGACGACGAAAGGGATAGATAAAAAAGATATGCCAATTAATAAACCAAGGGCTGGAAAAAGCGAAGAGAACCGTAGGAGAAACCCCCTATTCTGTTTCGTGGAGATGTCTGTGGATACAAGTTGGCCTCGGCATCTAAACATCAGAGAAAGTTGAACACGCACTGTCCTAGAACTTTGTTCATTTTGAACATGTCGATTTTATCCACACCAAATACGGCTCGTAGGTTTGCGTCACACATAATTTCTTTCTTATTTGTGGGGTTTTGTAGCTCATTGCCTTTAATGTAAACCCAGAGTTGTTTGACTACCTGGGGCCTGGAGAGCTTGTCAACCTTCAGGACAGCAGACAATGGTTCACTGACAATGAATGTTTATCATTTTGTCCAAGGTCTATGAAGCTGTACGACTTACCTGAGAGTAAACTCCTTTGCAAAGCCACCTTTTGCGCCGGACGCGCTAGGCTTTTTCTTCCGTTTGGATGCACCATCGTCGTCGCTGCCTTCGTCGGAGTCGACAGTAGCGGCGCTTTTCTTTGCGCGACTACGTTTCGGAGTCGGTGCTGCGCGGCTACCCTTGACACCGCGAGTAGAACGGCCATTTATCTCGCTCGAGAGTTTGCGAGCCAATTGAGCGTCGGATAGTTCCTGACCCTTTTTCGCCGACTTTTTGGATTTCTTTGGTGGAGGAGAGACATCATCTTGGACACCGGGATCATCATCATCTTCGTGTTGCTTGCGTTTACGCGACGAAGAAGAGTGATGATTGTATGAGGGTTGGTCTTCATCCTCGTCTTCGTCTTCTTCGTCTTTGATGTCCGTATCGTCTCCGTTCGCAGTCTGTTCGGCGCTCACCTGCTCAAACACGCTGGATATGATAGCGTCGATCTCGTCTTTGTGTTCCTTGACAAACTCTGGGGTGAGAGAGGAATCGAGTTCAAGCAACTGACGCCTGACGCGCTTTGCGCTGATAGTGGACAAATCCGTTCCGGGTGCGGAAAGAATACCATGAATGCGGGGTTCGAGGAAAGCAAAGTCAAAAGTCATGAAGGAAGGGAGTTTTGAGGGTATAGATGATACAAGAAATAAGTTATAAATCCAGAGAAAAGAAGAATTTATGAACAAGAAATATAAGTTTTGGCTTAAAATCAATTGTCTCCAATTCAATTTCTCGTCACTTTTAGAACTAACCAACACCAAGTCACATTGTCACTCATACTTGTCACATAAATCGTGACTTTTTCACCAAACACAAGAGAAAATAATTTAATTAATTGCTACTTTATCGAAGAATAGCCCATTCATTACGCGCTGGATCACCAGGAGGAGGGAAAATTCCACCTTCATTTCTATTCTCTCCACCTTGTTCACCTCGTTGTTCCCGTCTCATTCGCTCAACGATCCTTGTGCGAATGTAAAGCAGAACCGAGATAACTAAGCATAGGATGATGAGCACCATCGTCTCCCCAAGCTCATCAATCTCCATCTCTTCATGGTTTCCACCCCGCATTCCACCGTCAAAGTAATCATCAGGTCCAAAATCACTCTCTCGGTCACGTTCCGCGTCTCTCCGCTCTCGTGCCCACTAAAAACGACCAGACACGTCAGCATAAAAGCCTCTCTATGTATAGATGGCATGGCAAAACCAACCTGAATAGGGTCCTCTTCTTCACCACGCCGACCACCGTGTGTTTGACCACCTCGTCTACGGTGAAATTCTTCTTTCGCCTTCCCAAAGTACCAAGGCCCGTCTTCGTTCTCCAAGTCGTCGAGATCATCTTTATGCTCCGAGCCTTCATGGTGCTGCCCATCATCAAGCTGACGGGAGTCCTGCTTCTTGGTGGGATGTACTAGGACAGTTTTAGCTATTTGTCACCATGAAAAAGGAAAACAAAGTGGTGACATACCGACGTCATCTTCATCAGACCCCCAAAGACTTAGGCCATCTTTGCCTCCGGTAACAGTATGCCAGAAGCTACGCGCGTAGAGTTTCGTCAATGAAAGCATTACTGGTAAATAAGCTTCCGAATTGGTTTCAAGAGCGAGGTCATAGTGTCGTTTGGCTAAATGGAAATCCTGGAAGAACAATAATGAGTCATATGTACGACCAACGTGAAAAGCTGAATGTACCCGTGGAACACCGATCCCATTTTCATACATCCACCCAAGATTCCACATAGCCAGTGCACTCATTTGAGTATCTGAAGCGGACTGATAGTAGCGAGCGGCTTTCTCATAACGCGACTGTGGTGATTCGTCTGGAACGCCGAGTCCGTGATAGTAGTAATCTCCCACTTTGACGAGAGCATCAATATTACGTTGCCCTGCAGCTCTTATCCACTGCGTCAGCGCTAATCTTGCTGTATCGTTGGAGGGCGTCATTGGTGAGAAACGTGTTAGACGTAAAATCGTTTTATCTGAATGGGATGAATATGTATGACTACAGCGAAAGGCATTAGGGTCATACCTTGATCCAAAACATAAGCCAGGTTGTTTTGTGCGATTTCAAATCCTCTTTCCGCTGCAATCCACCATTTTAACATGGCCACTTCTTTATCTTGGTCTGTACCACTCATCCACGCAGTTTCGGCGTCGCGCAAGAGATCGTCATCCCAGACTCCGCGTTCAGCAACCAGTTTGTAAAATGAAACTGCCATGGAGCAAGAGCCAGACGAAGAATGAGCAGTAATACCAGGTTTGTTGACTTGGGAAGACTGAATTTCGGCATAGTAATAGTAAGCCTCAAATGGAGAGCCATTTCGGACAGCGCCTTCGAAATAAGTCATTGCCAGAGCCAGTTCACCGCGATCTAGTGAGTGTGTGAGTGAGCACGCCACCGCCTACAAGGTATTCCACTTACTGTAGTAATATTTTCCGAGGTTAACTTGAGCTTCAGGCAATTCCTGTCCGGCAGCAGCAGTGAAGTGGAATAGTGCCTTCTTCATATCAGGCTTGACACCAAGGCCATCTCTATATATGATGCCTAGTCCATTTTGACATTCTTTATCACCCTGTTCTGCACCACGTTCAAACCACAAGCGTGCCGTGAGGTAATCTTGTTTGACGCCCTCCCCTCTGAGATACATCCTTCCAAGATAGCCCGCACTGGCCGCCGCGAAGCCAATTGGTTTGTTTTCATCTTTGACTTGCGTCACGCTGGGTGGTTCGTGTGGCCAAACTTGTCTGGTGATGAGAAGGAAATATTTTCGTGCCACCTTGAAATTGCGAGGCACGGCACCCACTCCCTCACTTCCGGATCCAATACCACCAGGAGATGCATAGATGCTGCCTTGATAAAAGATCTTACCGAGTCGGAAAGCAAAGTCAATCTCGCCCCTGTCAGCATTGAACTACAAGGGACATTAATATGTGGGCAAGGGTAAGTCTGAAGATAAAACTTGCCAAATAATATTCCAACACATCTTCCCATGTCTCTCCAGCAGCCCGCGCAACACCCGCTTTAATAGCAGGACTCTGTGCGTTAAAACCCGTGGATGCAACGCTTGCACCAGGTCCGTAAATACCACCCGCCAGGTCCGAAAGTCTTGTGGCTGTTTGGGGCAATGTTCTACCCCCAGGAGGTCCTGACAAGAATTTGGCCATGGCTGCGGAGACATACGTGTTAGCAGCTTCACGATACTTGTAAAATGGTAAACTCGCCTTTTTCAGCTGCGTTACCGTACCACGAAAGAGCGTTTTCACAGCTTTCCGAGGTCCCAATACCACTCCAGTAACGATAAGCCAAGGCTTGCTGAGCCCCTTTGTCACCACCATTTGCAGCAAATGTGAAATAGAGTTGAGCTTTAGCTTGATCGACGGGAACAACGCCTTTGTATCCAGTTGCGTGGAAGAAAGCTATGTACGCCTGAGACGTCGCATTCCCCGTTTGAGAAGCATGAGATGAGAAGGCATTGTATGCAAGCCTTGGTTCTAGTGGAAAGTGCAGCGTGGGGGGAAACTAAATCCAATCTTAGTACCACTAGTGAAAGTCAATGATGATAGTCATACCAAAGAAATATAAGCTAGTGTGAAAAGGGCGTCCATGTTTCCCAGCTCGGCGGAATGCTCGAGAAGGTCGACAGCTTTAATTGCTTTTTGCTTCATTTCATCCTCCCGCCATTTAGAGCCATGGGATCCCAAGCCTCCATGACTGAAAAGGTTGGTTACACGTCCTATGGTCGCTTCATGAAGCCTCAAGAAGATGCGTATGGCACTCCCAATTGGACCCTGTCCTTGATAGTTGGCTGCAGTGAAGATGGGTTTCGAGGCAAAATTGTGAGAAAGTGCTGCATCAAATATATGTTTTACGGGATGTGTCTTTAAGAAAGAAAGGGTGGAGATGGCTTGTTTGTAGGCTCTGGCAGCTAATAAGAGATTGAAAGTATGAGAAGTCTGAGGACGAAATCAACAATACACATAGAATATCTACCTTCAGCGGCACGTTCTTTCTCCTGCTCTGAAGGATTCTAGATAACGTGTTTGTCATAAAGTTGAACAAAAATTATGAAGTTGGAACTGACTGGTTTTGAAGGTGGGATGACAGCAGACGTTTCGGATGGGATATTGTTTGGAGGTATCAAGGTAGTCGAGTCTCCATGAGTCTAAAGAACAACATAAGTGAAATAATATGGGGTCAATCAATAACTCTTACAAGAGTCGTTCCGGCGAGAGAATCCTGAGCACCAGTTGGGACTTCGCCAGCCGAAGCCAGAGCTGTCAAAGCCACCAACCCAAAGGCGAGCCAGGTGGCTTTCCGAGCAGAGAGTTTGTTTCTTGAATGCATTTGTTGATATTAAATGTGATAAATGAGTAATTCAATATAGATTCATAGTTCCTTTGTTGTGCAGAAGATGAAAAGAATTAATTGACCAAGTATTGGCCACCGTGGACGCTTAACAAGAATCCACGCGCATCCACGTCAAGGAATTGTCACGTGGTCCACTAGAACAATCAATCTTATCAGATAATTTTGGTGAATAGGGGCAAATAAATAAATTTATTCACCTGAACATCACTTATTTGAACAATTCCATATCTGCATTACTGTATTACTGACAAGAAACTCTTGGGAGAGCTCTCCAGGGATGGTGTTATCGACCACTCAATTAGCCTCTGCTTCAACAAATCTCCCTGATACTTTTCCATCAAGCTCCTAGCAACGACTTTTGGGTCGTATCCTAATGTATAAACAGTTTGCCGCAGATACATCCACATCGACTCATGAGATGGATATGTTTCTAGTAGATCCAGCACATGATCCAGCGATGGCAGCGAAATTTCATTGGCCATTGATCCAATATCTGCTTGATGCGCAAAAGTGATGTGAGAGACAAGCACTTGGAGCTCACAGTACTGGTAAATCGCAGAGTAATCGGATATATGTTGCTCGATCCATAGGCGTAACCGTCTATACTGCTGAAAAATAACGGCAAGAAAAGACCGACAACTGGTGCGGTCATCAGCGTTGTTCTTAGCGCAGAGAAAGGATGCGTAGCATGTATCTACGATCTGGTGCCAATGAATCCATCCATAGTAATTGCGTGGGTAGGTTTCGCAGGAATGCAATACCAGGTCCAATTCATTCCTGAGTACCTCGGGGGATAACTTCGGGAAAGAAGATGTAGGCGCATTTGCTCTCCAGTACCGCAAGCTAGGATCCGGTGTACTGGATGGGATTTTTAAAGATCCGTATAGTTGGATGTAGCACCATCGTCGGTGATCCCAAATGATAGGTTCTTTCGCGGCCTCCTTGGAGCCTCGTATTATGAGCTCCATGAATGTCAGCTCCTGTTGGTGTTGTAGGGCACCACTGCGTAAAAGGCGCTTTCGAGCGTTAAGTGCTGTTTGATGTGCAGGATTAAGAAGCAAAATGATGCTGCTGACAGCATTTGCAGCACAAACATTTGTAGACCTCAGGAGATCTACTGAAATGGCCTTAATATATAAACTGCGTAGGCTCTTTTCGGGGATTCCAAGGTTCCCCTCCACCAAGAAGAAAGGAAATTCCGGGGAAGGTTTTCGAGCAGAGGGAGAAACTGTGATGACATTGTCCCAATCCGAGAATTGGCCTGGAAGAATTTCAATCGACACTCTGTATTTGGGTAGAATTGATACGGCTGATCTGATGTAGACAGTATTACACCTACAAAGGACCTTGCAGTAAATCAAGAGTAACCAAAAGAATGTCTTCAGAGTCTAAAGGATTGGTCATGGTGGTGACTTTAAGGAGAGTTGATTTTGTTTGTTGTGATTATCATGGGCACTTCGGCAATTTCCCATCAGAAGAACGCGTTCACGCGTTGTTTGGTTTCATTTTGCCAGCGCCTCTCATTTCCGCGCTTACAGAGTGCACATCCCTCTTTTGCATGCTACGAGCCTTGCGTCCGTCTTCGTCTCTTCGCTCTTTTGGTTTATTGTATCCATTTAGGCCCTCAACTGAATATCATTCGCATATTGCGAGGCAAATAAGCACCAAACCAAGGGCTAGGACGCTGAATAAAATCATGTCTACAAACCTGAAGCCTATGGACTTTCACGATGGACCTCTCGTATGGATTGACTGTGAAATGACGGGTCTTGATCTGCGGAAGGACAAAATTATAGAAATTGCAGTGGGTCTTCTGTTCTCCCCATTATTCTCCGTCACCATATATTGACAAGTCCATATTTAGGTACTGATTACGAATGGTAACCTTGATATTGTGGACTCAGGCATCGAATATGTGATTCGTACAGAAAAAGAACTACTCGATGGGTAAGAATTTAGCTATATTTGTTTTCGTGACGTTAAGCCTTTGGCAGTATGGATGAGTGGTGCACCAAACAACACGGTCAGGTACAAACCGTCAAATGCACAACGATCTTCTCATTTCTAACTTTCTGTAGTCAGGTCTAACCAAAGCGTGCCTTGAATCTCCGTACACCCGCGAATACGTATCTAAGTCTGTTCTCGAATACATCAAAAAATGGATACCAACGGAGAAAATTGGCGTTTTGGCAGGAAATTCCGTTCACGTAGACCGCCAATTCTTGGCTGCAGATATGCCAGAGGTTGTGGATTGGCTTCATTACCGGTACGAACTGTTTGACTATTTAGTCTATTCAGATGTAATAAACTAATATAAACGTCCTCGTCGACTAGCATTGTTGGTAAGTAAATACTTCGTCGATTTATATTACTTCGACTCATATTATTCTAGATGTCTCCTCAATAAAGGCAAGATAGTTGCACTTCAAAAACGTTTCCTCTGACGTCTTTTTAGGAGGTTTCTCGGCGTTGGTATGCACAGAAGGGCATTCCACCCAAAAACGCCGAAACTAGTCATCGGTACGATTGCAATTCAGGTGCCCAAACTCCCTGACTGACTTTATGACAGAGCGTTGGACGATATACATGGATCAATTAAAGGTACCAAGGTGTCCTCGATTTTTTATAGCTCCGTTAATTAAAATTACACCCAGAACTACAGTGGTATCGGCAAAATGTGTTCATCCCGCCACAACAATAAAGGAATATACGGATGTAAAGTCGTTACATGGGTACCTCTGACGCCGAAGACCTTGATCTACACTGATCTCTTCCCGATATGATAGTCCGTATTTACGCACTTGTCGTACTAAAATTCCGGAGAAAGATCCGTTCTCTCTAGGCATAGCTTTACGAAAAGTCTCTTTTTCGCCGAATCTTATCCTTCACCCTCCGAGTCTAATATGCTTGTTAATGATAGATTTGTTGATCCACAGAAATAAACACTAAGGATACACTAGTTTAATGCAAAATGCTTCCAGAAGAAAAGTTGTGAAAGTGTATAAAGTTAAAGACGAAATTAGAAATCCCAAAGTGTTCCCTGTAGATCATTATTGAGTATCAGCTTGATAGTTCTTCACAGCAATAAGAAATCTTACAAAAGCTGGTATCCCTGCCTCTTTGCATCCTTCCATCATTTCGCGGTTCCCCTGGAAATTGGATGTAATAAAAACGACCTCTGCACCCCATGAATAATAGGCCTCTTTTATTAGCTTCATGACGTCAGGTCGACCTCCTAAAAGCACAATTAGCGCTACAATTACATTTTCGGCGGGGCCTGAAGAGATTCGCACCTCTTTTTTTAGAGTCCCACAATGTTAATCTTTCGGGCCCAAGATTACGATGGATTAAAGCTGAAATCGTGGGACCGAACGTTTTCTCCTGGTCAGATCCTATCCATATGAGATACCTGGCAATGTTTATCATAAGCTAGCAAGCCAACCGGAAATACGCCATACACAAACCAGTCGGGACTCTGATAACGAAGTTAGCGTATGGTCGGCCTAGACGACAGCGGCGTACATACCTGAAGACACGTAGATAGAGCGGCACCAAGACCTGTCCCGGTACAAACTCGGATGCCTCTTTTGTATAACGTCGAGGTATGCGAGACACCCGCGAACTGTAATACTGCCTATTAGTTCCGGATTTTCGCGTATATTTAATTATCTTTTACCTTCAGCTGCCGTGTCCATAAGTGGGTCGGGGGATTTTCAACGAGTGACCGAGTGAAGTCACCCTGCACACCGCAAATGAGATAGTGCTCCTTTGAGTGTATCCCTTCGCTATCAGGCACATGAAAAATAGGGTTAGATGTGGGGATAACTCTCATTGAGATAGACACTCACGAGATGATCCCAAAAGCATGGTACTCCATGATAGAACTTCGGCTGATTCTCGCCAACAGACCTTGCTGCATTCCACGTTCTAGGCGGAGAATTGCTACTTTGGGGGAAGGCTGGTACCATGCTATCAGCCAGAAGAGTATTTCGACATGACAAGGGTGAACGTACAATCTCGACGTCTACTCTGACCTCACGAATAGTGAACCATGGTATGAGGACACTGTGAACGACGTTGAGCTAAAGCTTGGGACAAAGAGGCGATACATACAAGACAGTCATCCCGAAGGCAAACCAGAAATCTTGTTGACGGATAATGTGAAGGCCGTCAGGGTTCCAGTCATGAGTTTCTAGATCATAACTGTCACCGAGAACCACGAAGACCCATGCTAGAGTTATTTGAGCGCCAAATTCAGGATGCAAGATCACAATACCGTACTTGAAATCAGTCCTAACCTGTTTGTGTATGGTTAGACCAGATGGTATAGGACCATAGCGAGGACTTACCATCCCATGAAACGATGATGCCGTTCGAAAACACTGTGAAATAATTTAGTAAACAGTTGAAAAAGTTCCTTCCAACAAACATACTTATGATGTGTGTTCCTGACCCAAGGGAAGGCGGATGCTATGGAAATACCAACGATAACGTTGGTGATAACCCCTGCCACAAGAACAGCGTCATGATTGTTTTTATGATCAATCAATATGGTGACGACTCGGAAGATGAGCCAAAGGAAACCAGAAGTTGCGCAGCCCGAATGGATGCCACCAAGATGTTGAAGGACAGATGTACATCCTAGTCGGAATGCAAGGGGTGGCCACTAGAATTTACTATCAACGACAGCAGATATGACATATGACGGGATGTACATACCTTTGCGAAGAGAGTGTTTACCATCAGGTATAAAAATCGGCCAAATAGCTCATTTCTCATTAAAATCGCAACGAGCAAGTTACCCAGCACAAAAGCCCCTGTATACTGTCGTGGATATTTCCAGATGCCGCAGATTGCAAGCGTGATACCGATGATGTTGAAGGACATGACAACAGTGAAAAACTTGCTAGAAGCGACGTTAGACACAAGCTTTCATTTCCAGACAACGCCTGAGAGAAAGCACACCGATAGGTATTAAACCACAGTTGGAACTGAATCCATCTGCTGGCTCGATGTGCTGCTGCTTTCTTCATCGTCGCAACTCGTGAACTCGCCTCTTTGGGTTGGGCTTCGCGTGAAGGTGGAGGCGTTGAATCCTTTTCTGGACGGGCAACCAAAGACATAGTTGACGTATCCTGCGAGTTGGTGTGTTCCTTTTCTGCATGAGAAAGAACCTGGGGCGTGGCGTGGATCCCAGGTAAGTTGACCGCAACGGAAAAGGGCTCTTTCTGTATGACGCCCTTTTCCGCATCATCGACGGACGATGGATAGGACATGACGGTAGAGCAGTAGGGGGCAATAATACGCACACACGGGAGAAGAAGGGCGTCTGGACAAACTATGTCACACCTACAGATAAATAGGCCGCTTGTGCTGGGGACTATGTTCTATTGCCTTGGACTTGCACAAATACGGCGTCTGTGTGGCGCGTTTCTTCGGTGCATGTAATTCAGAGAATTCCCCGAAGTGAGTGGAATATGTTCACCCGAAGTGATGGCGAAGGATATCGCATCTGCCCCCGGTGGCATAGGTAATGCAATGAATAAGAGTTTCTTGGGCCGCAAGCAGGTGAAGGATGGATCCGCACAGGAGGAACTCTGGAATTGTCCCAAATCATAGCATACTGCGTTGACATTGATGATCTAGTACCTAGCCTAGCATGCATGTAGCTTTGCCTGTGAATTGTGGACAGAGACAGAGGCTGGTGCGCATATGTGGACGTCAAGGTGCACGCAGTGCGCTTAATTGGCGTTTTTGAGTTATTCGAGAAAACCCCACATCGTAAATTGGGGGCGGGGAACTTAGACGTCGGAACACTGAGGTCCTTTATGAAACAGATGATATATATCAGACGGCAAAATGCCCAAAGCCAAAAGTAACTGTGGGTAAATTTCCGTCATTCAACACCAAATAAGACTGGTCAATTGAGGGGAGGAAAGGAAATACAATTGTTGAGTCTCTTTCCTAGTCGCGATAGTGGTAGGCTTGTCAAATGGAGAAAAACATACAATTTTTTGAGCCCATTTGTGATTCACAAGCCCAAGTAGAATATGTTCACGGCGAACGATCAACTTTGTCTTCAGCTGAACAAATAATCTAGTGAGCAAAACAAGATAAGAGTAGTTGGCTAGGCACCTACTAAGACATAACAAAAAACGGCGAAAGTAATTTTCGGATACATGGCGGCAAAATGGGGGGCTGTTCCGGAGGGCTCGGGAGCAAGATACCGCATAGAGAAATGTGCTGGGACAATCGACATGTTAATCGATGTAAGGAAACAGACAGGTTGATCGATAGTGGGCATAAAAGTGATGATGGCGATAGTGCTCTATCATTGACTGATGAAGTCATCGACAACTTGAAAGGCACCTTGATTATTGTGGGGCTTGTTCTGGTCATTACCAAATCCAAGATGACGCGTGCTTTGAGCATGTACGGAGCAAAATGGGTCACCTCTATCCAGCAATGGAGAACAGTAGCAGTCGACTCGTCCCGGCCAAACATCGGGAGTGTGGCTTCAGTAGGCCACGGAGCACAAGAAAGAGACTATTTCCGACAATTAAGGTATAGGAGGCGACGACACTAAAGCACCGAGGACTATTCATCGCTTGTAGGTACGTTCGGGTCTCGAATGTTGATTTTCATGTACTTGAATCGCACATGGAGCATGAGAGTGGTTGTCGGCTCACGAGGGCTTCCTTTGAATGTAACTCGTGGAGTTATGAACATACCCATTGCCTAGAAGCGGTTTTCTCAAAAGCAATGGCTTTACGGTTTCCTGAACCTTGACGCTTGAACGTAAGCATGAAGCAGGTGCTAACACCTGACCGAGTGTGAGGCATGGGTGGAGGCTCTGTTCGCTAGAAGGTGGAGAATCTGTATGATCCAAAAATGTTCAGTGAGAAGACCGGAGCCAAAAGCGGAGAGTCCTGTTGTAAATCACCATTTTAAGCCCAGAAGAAAGTGTATGTTGATGTGAGGTGGTGGCCGGGTCATGAATGAAAGGCAATATCAGGACCGAGTCCATAGCGCAGGGCAATTCCTGAAATGAAGCGGAGCTTGGGAAGGGACAGAAGTCTATTATGAGTTACGTTTCGCGCAGTCATCTGGTATAGCATCGAAGCGTAGAAGCTGGTGGGAGAATGGTGGCGGAATCGCAATAGAAAGTAAATAATCATCATGGGGTCGACAACCCCGCAGCAGAAGTGGGAAAAGGTGTGTGAAGGATGTTTTTTGATGATTCCTAGAGTCTTGTGAGGTGGTCATTCCTAATAAATGGGTTGATTTTTATTAGTTTTTGTAAAATTCAAGACCTTTTAAAGGTATTCGATTGTAGTTTATGAGCGCCTAAGAGTGATCAAGTGGTTGATGTTGACAAGGTCCGAATGTCCGACAGAATCCGATATTGATCACATGATCATATGAGTCATAACCTTGGAAAGGAAATAAGAGCCTGATTGGGGTTAGGTTTAAAGCAGAAAAACTTCGAACGGACGGCTTTGATTCTTGTCCTTCAACCAAAGCCATGAGTCTCCTTCGACTCCAGTCTTTACGGACTGGGAGTATCGCTCGACCGTGCATCCGTTCTTTTTCAACCTCTAGGGTAGCTTCAATCTCACTATCGAAACCGCTTCGTGCCGTTGCTGCCCCAGCAGTTGGTTCTTATGCCCCAAAGGATGGAGAACACGTCCTAAATTCACCCTCCGAACTCGCCAGAAAAATATCTGCCAAAGTCCTTCCAAAGCTACCCAGGCCAGACGTTAAACGTGTTGTTGTGGTTGGCAGCGGTGGCCTAAGTATCGGTCAGGCGGGCGAGTTCGACTACTCGGGCTCTCAGGCACTCAAGGCTCTTAGCGAAGAGGGTGTGGAAGCTATTCTTATCAACCCCAATATCGCGACATGGCAAACATCACATCAATTGGCATCTGAGGTGTATTTTTTACCCATCACTGCTGACTACGTCGCATATGTTTTGGAAAAAGAACGTCCAGACGGTATTTTGCTTACATTTGGTGGGCAGAGTGCCCTGAACGTTGGTATCGCACTCGATAAAATGGGTGTGCTCGAGCGGTTAGGTGTCAAGGTTCTGGGAACTCCAATTAGGACTTTGGAGGTTTCTGAGGATCGTGACCTTTTTGTTCAGGCTTTGAAGGGTATGATTTTTGCTAGTTCGGTTTATACCTTCCAATCTTGATGAAACATTTTCGTTGCCAGAAATTGACATCCCCGTTGCGCAGTCTACCGCTGTATCATCAGTCAATGCCGCGCTGGAAGCGGCTGAGAAGATTGGTTACCCAGTCATCTTGCGGTCTGCGTTTACTCTAGGAGGTCTTGGCTCTGGTTTTGCGAACAATCCCGACGAACTCCGTGACCTTTCCGCGAAGTCTCTCAGTCTTAGTCCACAAGTTTTGATCGAACGCAGTATGAAAGGCTGGAAAGAGCTGGAATACGAGGTTGTTCGTGACGGTGCAGATGTATGTCGCGTCCTATTTTTAGATCGCCTATTTCTCTAACCAATGTCGTCATCACAGAATACCATCATTTGCTGCAACATGGAAAACTTTGACCCTCTTGGCACACACACCGGTGATTCTATTGTCGTGGCACCTTCTCAAACGCTTCCGGACGATGAGTACCACATGCTTCGAAGCGCGGCTCTAAAGACCATCAGGCACCTTGGTGTTGTAGGTGAATGTAACATCCAATACGCACTGAACCCGAATTCCAAGGAATACTGTGTCATTGAAGTTAACGCCCGGTAAGCCACATCACGCTCGTAGAAAGCTTGACACTCATATCCATTATTTGCGTCCTGTTAGTCTGAGTCGATCTAGGTATGAATCTTCGTATTCTTTGACGTATGTACCATACTAAGCAAACCACAGTGCACTGGCCTCCAAAGCTACCGGTTACCCGCTTGCTTATACCGCTGCCAAAATTGCTCTTGGACATACTCTCCCGGAACTGCCCAATGCCGTCACTAAAACTACCACCGCTTGCTTTGAACCTTCTCTGGACTACATTGTCACCAAGATCCCCAAATGGGATCTGGCCAAGTTCTCCTCGCAGGTCAACAGAGAGGTCGGTTCCTCTATGAAGTCCGTCGGTGAAGTTATGGCAATCGGTCGCACATTCGAGGAGAGTTTGCAAAAGGCAATTCGTCAAGTCGATCCTAGGTGGAAAGGTTTCGAGGCTGTCATCGAGCCAGAGGATCTTGATCGTGCATTGACTCGTCCAACCGATATGCGTCTTTTCGCTATCGCATATGCCATGTACAAGAAGAATTACACCGTTGATCAACTCCATGACCTTACCAAAATTGACAAGGTGCGTTCGCATGTTAAGGGCTATTCACAATTACTGACGGCAACGATACAGTGGTACCTCTACAAAATCGACAATATTGTTCAGATCCATCACGCTCTCAAGGCTGCCGGATCCATTGAGAAGATCGATCACGAACTCATGAAGCGCGCAAAATGCATGGGCTTTGCTGATGCTCAAATCGCTGACCTAGTTGGAGCAACTGAAAACGTTGTCCGTGCTCACCGCAAGTCGCTTGGAATCACACCCTTCGTCAAACGTATCGACACCCTCGCTGCCGAATACCCCGCTCATACCAACTACCTTTACACCACATATAATGCTTCGGAACATGATGTCGATTTCAACGAACATGGCACCATGGTTCTGGGAAGCGGTGTCTACAGAATTGGAAGCAGCGTTGAATTCGATTGGTGTGCCGTGACCTGCGCTCGCAAGCTGAGGGATATGGGCAAGAGGACTATCATGATCAACTACAACCCCGAAACGGTCTCTACGGATTTCGACGAGGCGGATCGCCTTTATTTCGAAGAACTGGGCTATGAGCGTGTGATGGATATCTATGAGCTCGAACAGGCTCAGGGAGTTGTTGTCAGCGTTGGCGGTATGTCTTCACTTGGACGTTTGAATCCTCGACTTATACCCTTCAAGGTCAACTCCCTCAAAACATTGCTCTTCGTCTAAAGGAAACTGGTGTCAATGTTCTAGGTACTGATCCTGCACAAATTGACACTGCAGAGGATCGACACAAGTTTTCATCGGTATTGGACAAGATTGGCGTTGACCAGCCCGAATGGACTGAGGCGACATCGCTCGAGGCTGCGAAAGAATTCGCGAACAAGGTCACGTAAGTGTCTCGTGCTGCTCACCTATAGTTCTCGTATCTGATATGGATTAGCTACCCTGTCCTGATCCGACCATCTTACGTCCTTTCTGGCGCTGCCATGAATGTCGTTTACGAGGAAGCTGATCTGGAATACAACCTCTCTGCTGCCGCCTCTGTTTCCCCTCTTCATCCCGTCGTCATTACCAAATTCATCGATGGTGCCCAAGAGATCGACGTTGACGCCGTCGCATATAAGGGCGAGCTCCTGGTACACGCCGTTTCGGAGCATGTTGAGAACGCGGGTGTCCATTCTGGTGATGCCACTCTGGTTCTCCCCCCTTACTCTCTGCCAGAAGGAGACATGGATCGTCTCAAGGTTATTGCAGAAAAGGTTGCTGCGGCCTTTGAGATCTCTGGACCTTTCAACATGCAGATCATCAGGAAGCCGACGGAAGAACCTGACGCTGAAGCAGAGCTCAAGGTCATCGAGTGTAATCTTCGTGCTTCTCGCTCCTTCCCCTTCGTGTCCAAAGTGCTTGGACACAATTTCATCGACACCGCTACGTCTGCCATCGTCGGTCACGACGTCCCTGCCCCAGTTGACCTCATGAAGGAACCCCGGGATTATACTTCGATCAAGGTTGCTCAATTCTCCTGGACTCGCCTGGGAGGCGCCGATCCGTTCCTTGGTGTCGAAATGGCCAGCACTGGTGAAGTTGCCAGCTTCGGCAAAGATATACATGAAGCATATTGGGCGTCCCTCCTCAGCACAACTGGATTCAAGGTTCCTCAGGCTGGTAGTGGTGTTCTCATTGGTGGTGACATCTCCAAACCTGAGATGGTGTCCATCGCCAAGCAGCTCACCGAACTTGGTTTCAAGCTCTACTGTTCATCCCCCGTCGTCGAAGAGTTCCTGAACAACATCCCCTACATCAATGCAAAGAGGATTTTCTTCCCCAAGGCAGACAAGAGGAAACTTCGCATGGTTTTCGATGAATATGAGATTCAATGCGTCATTAACTTGGCCAAGTCTCGAGGGGTTGACTTCGTCGATGAAGATTACGTCGCACGCAGGTGAGCAAAACCTAGACCCTTAAAATACTTCCATTTTGCTAACATGTTATCAAAGGAATGCTGTCGACTTCGGCCTACCTCTGCTTAACAACCCGAAGACGGCTCAGCTTTTCGTCGAAGCGCTGGCAAAGAAGCTTCCACAGGGTGGTCTGCGCGGATATACTGAAGGCCGTATTCCTTCTGAAGTTCGTTCGTGGCGAGAATTCGTCGGTAAGCGTGCGTAAGGTGGAGCTTAGCACTTGCTTTTCTGTCGCTGCTGAGCGGAACTCTCCAAAAAATTGCTACATTTATTTCTTGACATCTTCCATCATTTATCTAATAGGGACTCATATCATGACTACGGTCCAATTCAAGTGTTTTCTTAGTGCCATGTACATTCATATACAAAACAAATTCTATAGACAAGAGCGTTGTACTCAAATATGTGCGAGGTCTTGAGGGGAGCATAGTTGCAGAGGGTCTAATTCGATTGGCTGACCAATCCGAGATGTGTCGCGGGACATGATAGGTCGGTCTACCGCAAACTTAGCAGTCAATGGTGGGGCTAATTGATCTTCTAGGAGATCGACGACCAAGCGTCCAACCACGGGTAAGAACTATAACAATGCGTTTAGCTATGTGCAAATGCGCCGACAACGGCATACCTTATAAGCATGACCACTTCCCGCTGTAGCAAGTATAAGTGACTTATCTCCCGGATAACGCCCAATAACCCAATCCCCGTCAGGCGAGTCGTTATACCTAATTTTTAGAGGTTAAGCACTCATAGGATTCCAGAAACCGTAGACTCTGGCTTCTTACCAACACATTCTTGTCCCGGAAAAGGGCATCATCGCAAGTTCCGGATACAAATCCTTCAGATATTTCCGGAGATCCTTGATGGTATCCTTTGGAATGCATAAGCCGTCATTGGGATGAGATAGTAGCGTGCGTGGGGTTGAGATTGACCCATTGGCTTGATCAGCATGTGTATACCCAGCAGCATGGATTGCCATTTTGACAACATGCTTGTCATTGGGCTGTACCCCATAAACCATATTCTCAGTACGTCAGTTCACGTGGAACATCAACCAGTAAACTTACAGGGAATATATAGAATCCCGTACTGAAGTCAAGAACCACTGGGCAGGCTTTGTACTTTTTGGCCTCGTCCTCAGACAGTTGAATGGTAGCTATACATTGGCTATAGTCCCATCACCGATGTAAGCCATTCAAAATACCGAACTGGAACCAGAAGACACTGTACCCTGTCGCAAGACACATGCGCCCCAAATCGAGCTGTGGAAAAGTCGATGGAGTCCAGGAACCCGTGGCGATAATGGTGAGGTCCGCTTCGTACTTGCTCCCATCTGAGCACAGTATCCCACCTGCACTGCCATCTTCACACCGAATTATGTCGCATGCTACTTTGCCAGTGACGAACTTCCCGCCAAGGGCGCGTACGCGTCCTATTAACCGTGAAAGTCCCTTGCCGGCATCTGCCCATCCACCGTCACGATTGAGATAACCAAACCGACTTTCGAACCCTGTCAGTCGCACACTGGGCGGAAACACGGCCGCGATTTCACCAGCCGTATTTAGGAGCTCGATATCAGCACCCAATGCCAAATCATTTTTGTATGCTTCATTTGCATACTCATCATCACCTTGGTCTGAGGAGCCCAGGACAAGCACACCGGATCTTATAGAGGCGTCAACATTCAGTAGACGGCGGGTAAGATGTATTGGTAAGTGGGAGTGGATGGAATAAAATAGCATCGTTCGGATCTTGACTTACTCTTGATAAGAGTCACCCCAAAATTCCTTATCCTTCCACAATGCAATTGCTTCTCTTGCTAACTGTGTATAGAACGGGTCTGCGTAGGATGACCTCACGACTACAAATACATTGTGGTGTGTGACATTAGTTGTTCTGTCCAGAATAATGTCCGAAGAGAAGGGGCAGGGACTCTCAATGATGTTGACAACTAAACTTACTGCGATTGATATCATTGCTTGCTGCGTCTGGGGCCGGTAGAGTATCCGATCTGTCTAGAATGGTTACGTTTTCATACCCTCGCTGAAGAAGTTGGAATGCAGTTGAAACGCCGAAACACCCAGCGCCAACAATGATAATGTCGATGTGTTTTGGTTGGCTCATGGTTGTGGTTGTAAACCAAAATAATATTGTAGGAAACAGCCGAAGCGTGGTGAGGACGGATAAGATAAATTTAATATTAAAGTAAGGAAGTCTTCAGTGCCAACAACTCATCATTTTAGCCATTTTAGCCGTGACAAGTATATGGCAACCTTCGAGTCAGTGAGTGGTTGCTCCGAGTTTACATTGTCGAGCCTCGGAGATTTTGACTTATCTTTTCCAGGCATGAACTATTTTTCTATCAATATTCCAACCCCAGAAAAAAAGAACACTCAATGGCCCCGAAGCTTCAAATAACAAGCATGGAATCCTTTAGTAGTAGTAGCCATTGTGCATGTCAAAAATGAAGGGGGGGAACCCTTAATTTTTAGACGACCACTAAATCTCAGGCTGAGTTGGTAGTACATATAACGATTTAGATCAAGTTACAATTGGCCCGCACATATAAATCAATTGTATTCGAGCCTAGAGAGTTAAACTCAAACTTTCAATGCGTACAAAATCCGCATGGGGACCATCTTTTTTTATTTGTCGTCATTCATACAGAGACGCCTCTCCGAAAGGCATCTATAATCTAAGTTAACGTTAGATCATCACCGAGGATTGTATGTAATACAAGAAATAGACGCTGGTTTCTCACATCACACTGTACGCCAAAATACCGATGTGAATTGATGGAGTAGATCTGGAGTATATGGCATTTGTGCTGGACTTTCAGTAAAAATCGCGTCATATAAACAAAGATGTTGATAATATTCCATGGATCGAGGGTATGGTGCGTACATACATTAATGAGGTCAATTATATACAAATTAATCTATATAGGACGATGTAAAATAGAGCCGAACACAGCAGATAAACATCCTCAAAGGGAAGCAAAGAGGTCGACGATGATAGGTTGTAATTTGCCATCGCGAATAGCCTGTGAGAAAGGATACCTCGGTCAATTTAGCCATAGAGAACAATGACGGAGATACACACCTCGTGAATTAGGGACACGTTCTGCCCAACAGTTTGTTCTTCGACTCCCAAACCTTTGGCAAATCGGCTATAGTTCTCGGAACCATGCATCTTGATCCCAAGGCCAACACGTACGAATTCGTACACGGGCTTAGTTTTGTTGAGATAAGGGCTAGCGGGTGCTGGTCCACGGCTGCCAGAGAGGTAATCCTTGCGAAGGGTATCCAGAAGCGAAGTTAAACGCTCGGCCATATGAGATCTGAACACGGGAATAGCCGTGAGCATTGTCGCGACAGAAGCAGTGTTCGCATATGACGCTCCAGTGAAGAAGTCGAGCAAACATGTTGTGCTGGAGGCAGCCACCCTCTGCATCCTTTCCTGTGCATCCATAGTACTTGTGGCGTCGAAGGTGTCGCGCATAATAGCTGATACTTTCGCCTGTAGTTTCTGGCATTGGATGCTGTCTGTTATACCAGAAGCGAACGTGCTCGAGAATTCTTCTGCGACGATCTTATTCAAACCCTGATAGAATTCATGTTGAAGGGCTCTGAGATCAAGAGCTGCGCAATGGTAAAATTAGCAAGAGTCACTAGGAGCCACGCAAAATATATATACCTTGGCAGAGTGTGTATAGATACGAGGAAATCAAGATCGAGAGAACTTCGAGAGAGTTGATAGTCGCACGGGCAGAAATCAAAGCCAGGGAGCTGGATAACAGTTAGGGTTGGGATGGAAAGTAACAAAAGAGGACGACTCACTTGACGGCCTGGTTATGCATTTCGGCGGATTGAATATGTGTCGAGACTGGATTGGCAAGATATCCAAGTTCTGCGACATATGCTGCAGAAGCGATATCAATGCCCTTTGCGTGATAATTCAGAGATGGGTCGGTGGCAGCGAGGGATGGGGGGAGACCACGGTTCATGGCTGGATTGATGAGCTCTGCACATTGACCGAAAAGAATCTTGCCGAGGTGATGAAGGCTGAGACGAGTCTTTTCCATAGTGTTCGTGACTGACATGGCCTGGAAATTACCGCCATGGTGTACGTGACCTGTTTCGCCATCGATCAGGGGATTGTCGGTAGCTGAGAGAAATGAAGGGATCAGACAGAGAACATGAAGTAAATTTTGTAGAACTTACTAGAGTTGCATTCAATTGTAATTGTCTTGAGTGAATGGATGAGATCTTCAACCTGAGGCCCAATAAACTGTGGTGCGGTTCTCAAGGGGTAGCGGTCTTGACGGAGGATTCCTTCGTCCTCAGCAATAGTCACTTCTTCTTCGTGAGTGGCTGCAAATGTGCTTCCCTCCAGAAGATTCCAAATGTTCTTTGCTGTTTCAATCTAGGGGAAAGGTTAGTATTATTGAGTATTGGAGTAATGGGCATCATACTTGTCCGGGGTGTGGGCGAGCTGTGGCACTGATGAATGGATCGAATGAAGCACGAGTTCCAGCCAACGCCTCAGTACCCATTGCGGTACACACTTGGGAGAGCAAGGTGAGATGAACAGCTTCGTTAAGAGCAAGTGCAGCGACTGAGGTTGAGAATGCTGTGCCGTTTAGGACACCAAGGTGCTCTTTTGATGCGAGAGGGATGGGAGCAATGTCATGGGCCTCGAGAGCCTGGACAGAGGAGACGATTTGACGTCCACCGAAAGAAGCAGGGCCATCGAAAACTCTAATGGAAGGATTGCCGATGAGGGTACCAGCAATGTAAGACAAGGGGGAAAGATCTAAATTAAACGATGAGCACACATAAAGGGACAGATTTCTTGTCATAAGTACCTCCAGACGCAGATATTGTGCCCCGTAGAGGAACCAATGGCGTAATGTTGGCGCGAAGCAATTCATTCATTTTTTCAATGAGCTCATATCGGACTCCAGAGTGTCCACGGATTAAAGAGTTCATGCGAATAAGGATAGCGCCACGAACCCATGCCTCGGGCATACTGGTCGAATTCAGTGGATCTTGCAATGGCAAGACCTCCAGAGGTTTTGAAGACGATGGTAGAACACCACTTTGTTGATGTTGTAGCAGGGCATTTCCAAGGAGGATAGGTTGATCTGTGCGGGTATCTGCACTTCCTCCGAATCCAGTGGAAACTCCGTAGACGCTCAAGCCAGCGTCAACCTTGTCCACTATAACCTTGCGACTTTTATTGATTTTGGATAGAACAGATGGTGAAGAGTCAAGAGAGACAGATGCATTATATCTGGCTGCTGCTGCAACACCAGAGATAGAGAGATTCTGACCGTCGACAGTGACAGGCTTTCCATTCCTGTTATCAGTCCTCAGTACATGTTTACATTGAAATAAATGGCTTGGGTGACACACTTGTATTCTTCTAGCTCCTTGAATGAGCGAACAAATTCTTCGACCAAGGCAGTAGTCCGTGGTCGGGGATGGATAATCTTGGACGCGCGACGTGCAGGGATAGGTCGGGCTGGTTCATGGTCTGTCTTCGATGAAGCAAGCAGGACTTTGCCGTCACGAATAACAAAACCAGACAACGAGGCAGAAGAAGATCTGCGAGGGGTATTGCGTGTCTCTGAGGATATGAGAGTCATAGTAAAAATGGGGAGGGCGCTGGTGAGTCATTACAAGTAATTTGTGTCTGGTATTTATACGAAAGTTGTTGTAAGAGGTCAACGCCAACTTTTGATCAAAAGCACAGGTTGTTCTTACTTTAGATTTCACTTCCGATTTCGGATCTCCTTGGGATTCCTTCACAAATCTTTGATTTTATTTTATATGTTTTTCTTTTTTCTTCGATTTATTTATTTTTTACTTTTTCATAACATAGACACTATATTTTGTTTTTATATTTCTCCCATTAACCCTCGAGAGCACGAATACGAGCACAATATTTCGTCCTTTGACGCACAGCCGCCATGTCAGGAAGTTTATACCGAGTCATATTCCAACTTTTGATAGGCTGTAAATGATCTCCGTAGCTTTCGCAGTAGGTGGCAGTACTCAGTCACCTGCGTTCCACTGTACATATTATCTTCAGCAACAATATTTCATCGGCGCAAATTCCAGCTACTAGATACATAGTGAGTTTATTCATTTTGCTCGCATTATAGCGCAGGAACAAGAGCGATAGACAATGTCGGAAGGAAACATCTCCGACTCATTTCTTGCGGCTTCCACTACCGTCGGGACCTCTTGAGTCTTGACAGTGGCTGCCAGGTAATCCGTGGATCATCGGGATAGTTCACAGTAGTAATCCGAAAGGCAGAGTCATTCACAGCCTCTGCTTTGTAAAATGCATACTTTGCACAGACTCGAGAAGCGATTTTGTTCACAGTTCGAGTCAATCCGTCGACAGTAAATGATCCTTCAGAGTCGTTGTTTACATAATCCACATCAAAGCGAATTGATCGTGGCGGTGCAATATTTGCAGCATCCTTTGATCACCACTCCAACTCAATCGTTCACTCACATTCTGCAACGACAATGGTACTTGCTATTTATTATCTGGTGTATTGTAATTCTCAAACAAAATGAATTAGGTTAAAGCAAAGAAAACACGAAAATTTGCCGCTGTTAAGCGCATGCTTAACCCAAAGGACATTCGACTGTAGGGCCGAGTTAAATCTTGCCTCATTAATTTCTCAATGTCGTTTCCTGTTCCAGGAAAGAAAATCAATTGAAGCAGAAAAAGAAAGAGGAAGAGGAAAAAGAAAAGGCTGTTCGTCGAATGTATGTCGTGTGCCTTTTTTTTCTTCCTCAAAACTGACAAACTTTTAGCCCTCAAGTAGCATCGTCGTTGTTCCTGGCCCACAATACAGCACTCGTTCCACCCTATCGAGTTCTCATTGATACCAATTTTATCAATTTTAGTTTGCAAAATAAACTTGAATTGATCAGTGGGATGATGGACTGTTTATACGCCAAATGTAAAGAATCATCCTGCAACATGAGACACAATACTCTCTTGCTAACAATTTTTAGGCATACCTTGCGTAACAGATTGCGTGATGGCAGAACTAGAAAAATTGGGACACCGTTACCGGGTTGCTCTCAGGTGTGAATGCTTATAGTGACTGTTGAAAGCTCGACTGACGGCTAATTTTTTTCATGAACAGAGTTGCGCGTGATCCTCGGTTTGAGAGGCTAAAATGTTCACATACAGGAACATACGCTGATGATTGCCTCGTCCAACGAGTGACGGCTCACAAATGCTACATTGTCGCTACTTGTGATAGAGAACTTCGTCGACGCATCAGACAAATACCTGGTATACCACTAATGTACATCGTGAAACGGAGATACGCCATAGAACGTCTACCAGACCAAGGGGCACCGAGTTGAGTTGCTAGCACTGGTACTCACCTTCCTTGGCTCTCCTTTTCACTAGCGGGCATGAACGGACTTCCTTGTATTTTCATGTTAGTAAACTCTCTGATACTCGTCGGCCAGTATCGGTGGATAATTGATCGCGTTCGACACAGTGTATGTTTATTTTTGGTCAAGACCACACAATTCATTTTTTTTTTACACTGAAACACCACTGGTTCGTCGCACCATCGTTTAATCCCCAAGCCCATTGATTTGACAAAGTTTCGCTGATGACCATTGGTGCGATAACCGTTCTACAGTGTTATAATTGTAAAAGATCTGGAATAACGTTTCGCATGGTCTCTTGTTCTGTCTTTCCTAAATCCACTCAATTGCAGTCCCCGACCAATAAGAAAATAGGTTGCTTACTTGGTTTCAATCGTAATGTTGGTGCTTGGATAACTAGGATTCTATGAAAATCCGGAAGCTTAGGCAGGGTTCCATTTCTCAGAGCAATGCAAATTTTTGACAGACGCCCATACGCTGCAATGACGACAACATGGGTCCGTGGCTTGGGGCTTCTAAGTATGCTTATCAAGGTCGCCTCTCGGATCTTAATGAACCCCCGATTTTGACATTGACTGTTACACTCGCAGATAAACTGCGCAACTGCGAAGCCTTTAAATGGACCCGAGCGGTTCTATGTATCTTTGCGATATGAACCATGTGTATCAAACGTATATAAATTCTTTGCTCTTACACTGTTGGTGAAAAAAAAACGCTAACCTCCTTCTGCCACTTTCTATGGTTTTCCATCACTTGTCAGGTCTACACGTCAGTCAACATCGAGATCTGGTTTATCTCTAGATATTGAAGTATTGTATAGTTCTCAAATGGCTCATAGATCTTGGTTGCCTCCAGTGTCCACAGCTCTCTTCAGGCGGCACTCAGTCATAATGATGCATGACTCACAGTCATAATAGTCGCACGACGCGACAACAAGGTCAAATAACACGTCCTGACGAAAGCGAATCATATTGCTGACAGCTGTACCTGCTTTTTCAACTTTCAACATAAGTAATTTGCAAACAATGAAGAATGACGACGTCTGCCCAAATGACTACAAGTACTCCTGGTCGAAGGAATCGTCCGAGCTATCTTTGACCGAATTCTTAAACAAGGTGCTTTGAGTTTCGACGGTGTTCAACTTCACATGCTCGACTCTTCAAATGCGATTCCGAGGCACCAGACCTGTACTGACCAGCATTTTCGTATGACAGTTCAAACCTTCTATGGTTCAAAATGATGGTACCAAACCTGTAAGTTCACGCATACAGTTCGTCGGCAAGGTGCGAGCTTATATGGAACTACTATTCATCGCTGTATTAGTGGATCTGGGTTCAAGGCGCGGGTTCTACAAGGGATGAAAATGAATCAAAGAAGCTCGAGGCGATTGAAGAGGCAAGCGCATACCGTATGTCTTATAAATGTTGCAAGCGCATGGCTCCATTGTTGAACGGGTCAACCATTCTACAGTGCAAACCGTGAGCCAACAGGTAGAAAATATCAAGGTCCGTTCAACGTTACAACCCAGCAGAAACAAAAAACTGAATGGGTTAAAGAACGATGATTCTATCCCTATCCGCTCGAATAAGAAGACGGGTGCAAAAAGCAAAAAAGAGGTTCGCGAACAGGTTCGTGGCAGTCAATGTTTTGTCCATAGCTCCGAGGTCATTTGTTCTTCTCGATAGGTGCAAGCTGATGCAAGCGCTAAATTGAAGGAAATATCTGTCCAGCACGAATATGTCAGCGGCAAATGGTATTCCTATAACTGCGTACGAAATGCGATGAATACTAACCTGAATACAAGGTTGATCTTCGCCCCAGCCGATCGTGTCGACCTCATTTGGTTGAGTATCGCAAGTAGATATCAATCTACATTTCATCGCTATACAACCTACTCAACTAGTAAAATTGATAGCGTCGCTCGTCGATGGTCCTTTGAGTCAGACAGCGGCCTTCTCTGTGAAGGTATCGACATCTCCAGCCGAAGACTCCTCCAACCACCAACATATTATCTGTGTCTACATTCCGGACGTCTACGATAAGGACAGTGTCTCCAAGGTTAGATAGACAGAACATCATTGTGATATTGCCACAACTTACGAATAAACTAACAGGTCATGAAAACTCTACTTCGAAACCACGGTGCAAACCTTAGTGGGGTGAAGTCCGACCTTTATACTTCCATAGGTACATTAGCCAGAGAAGCAAACATAGGCAGAACAGCACTGATCTCGATACTCCAGGTCTTGATAGCAAACATGCCAGCGGTGTACCATCCACGGTAATACAACATACCTGTGTCATGCATCACTTTTGGGCTCTAACGTATCTTGCTATAGGTCTGGAAGAACAGTGCAATTCTCCCTGACAAGGAAGCAAAGGCAAGCCTCGAGCACTTACCAGGGGTTTGCCAGCTAACCCGACGCTTCACAGGAGCTCAAAGATGCTTACTTTTCTGACCTCAAAACAGCCTCAGACGAAAAAGCTGCACAGCAACTTGAAGTAAAAGCCGATCCCCTCGAAAAAGCAGAAGGCACAGAGGTGCCACCTAAAAATAAACCCAAACTGAAGAAAAAGGTTGCCGACGACCCATTCGGGTCGGAAAGCGATTCCGACAACAGTCCTGCAGAAAGTAAAGCTGGCAAGGCCCAAACGTTGAGAGCTGCTGCCAAGACAGTCACCAAACGAATGAAACGAGGAATTGCGGATTCCGAAGAGGACGATGATGATCAGCCTAAAAAAAAGAGGGCAGCACGCCGTTGAGTGTTTTTTTAGTAATTCTATCGTCCGATGTTAGATACATGGTTTCGGGCATGTGTAGTTATTGGTCAATAAATGCTATCAGCATACATGCAGTAAATGAAAGAATGCTTGGAATGAAATGATGCATAACTAAGCTGGGTCGGGTTGGTTTTCTTGTACAGTAACAGGAACTGGTGCAAAAGAGGTGGGCATTGTGGAATGTGTTTTCAACTTCCTAGGCTTCTTGCCTGGCTTTTCATCCTCCAATGTGTCGGCCGTGCGGGTGCGCTTCACACCCCGCTTGGTGGACTTGCGGCGGCGGCGTTTAGCCACTGGCTGTTCATCTTCATCATCGTTCACGTCTTCGTCGGGTGTATATGTTTTGTCGACTTTTCCGATTCTTCGAGCCTTTTTCGTCTTTACCTTCGGGGGTCCCAAGGATCCCAATTCCGGGCCATTGTCCGTCGGTGAGCTCCAGATATGTTTGGATGGACCCTCTTCTGGATCGTCATCAAACTCGCTGTGGGTTGACGGAGTCGGTGAACCTCTGTCAGATCCCCATTTCTTGGGGTAGAACGATCGTGTAGTAGACACTGAGTTGGCAACAGAGAGAGGTGGTCTAGGAGATGCAGCTGTGACAGATTGACCAGGAGATCCTGAATGGTTAGACCCTTCGCCAGCTCTGATCACGGCTGGTTTATCGGAAAAGATTTTACGGGAAGGGATTTTTTGTGTAACTCCGTCGCCAGGAGAAGGAAGGTAAAACACTTCCTGTTCCCGTAATATGTCCAGACCAACCAGTTGTCGCAGAGCACCTATCATATCTGAGTCAAAATTCAGGGAGTCTATGTTTCTTATCATCCGCGACCCGTCTTCTTGAGATGCGTCTCCATGATCTTCGATTGACTCTTCCCGCATAAGTTCAGGATGCGCCAAAGAGCACCCTGGAACCAGGAAAAACACTCGAGGACTTCCTTCGTCTTCAGAATACGGGAGGCTTATCTTATGGTAGCGGCAGTGCGATCTAGTTACGGGGGTATGGGATGTTGGTGTGGCAGAAACATGTGTAGCCGAAAGGTGCTTTGCGGGTGTTGCAGCAGGAGGATCGGCACTATGCCTTGAAGACTTTGGAGCCGGTTCTGAGTGTAGTGGGGGGGTATCAGAAATAGGCGCGGAAGTGGAAGTGGAGCCGGAATGGTTAGGAAATGGCACTGGATCGACTGAAGCTGGAGTAGATGTCGGTGCTAGCTGTGCTGGGAACTGTGGTGTGGGTGTTGCACTGCGTGGAACGGTTTGATCTTGAGGTATTTTTTCTATTACACGAGTAACGGAAGGTGAATGTGCTGGAATGTGTCTTGGGATGGGCGGCGGAAGATAGCCCTGCTTTTTCCGTTGTCCGTGGGCGTGAAAGAGGTTGACTACTGGCATCGGTATGGGAAATGAGATGTGGGGCTTATCCACAGTAGGGGATGGTTGCATAACCAGTGAAATTTCGCTGCGTGCAGATGACCCGATGGATGACGCAAATGAATCTGGTTTGTGAGATATTGAAGTGCTGCTTGATCTTGGCTTAGCGGGGGTAGATGTTTGATCCATAGAGGGTTTAGTCTTCGTGCGGGGTTTTACGACTACAACGTCGCCTTCGATCTTTTCTGGCGATGAAATAGATTTGCGAGACTTTCCTCTAGACTTCCTCCGGTTTTGCTTGACAACTGCAGCTTCATTAGGTATGTCGGAGACCTCCCTCTTGCGCTTCAAGGAGTTTTGCGTTTCAGTTTCATGTACCGACAAATTTCGGTGTTCTTCAGTTTCAGATGACGGCGATTTAACGGGTTCGCCGCCAGTAATGCCGTTTTCATCAACTACTGTCTCCCTAGTCGGTTGTTTTTCCCTTAACAAATGAAAATAAGTCAACGATGTCATAACATAATGGGATTGTTGCACGAACAGATTTGTGTCTGCAATCTCTTTATCAGAACCAGTGGTCGAGACACTCTCCTCAATTGGAGCCCCTTCTGGATTTATGGAAGACGGGCCTTGATCAGGGGGGATGATGGGGGTTGCGGGATACTGAAGATCTAAATCTGTCGAATCCTTGTCTGAGCTCGGTGAAGGACTAGCAATCCCAAAGTCGTCATTTTCGCTGATATATTGGCTAGTGACCAGCGAGTGACCTGGTGTAGACAAACTTGCAGGATACGGATCTGCGACCAGAATCGGAATCGTTGATGATCGAGAGAGAGGGACGGTCATGGAGAAAGTGCTGGGTTGGCGTTGAGATAAACTCGGTCTTGAGGGCTGGCTAATGGTGTTATCTGCAATCTGAGGTGCATCTCTAGTGGACTGTGAAATGAATTGATCCGGCGCTTGACGTTCTTCGTTGATGTCGATGTGCGTAGAACTGGCAGATGATGTCGCGCCGGGTGTGTTTCCAGTAGTGAGCACGTTAGCTCCACCGTTGCTACCATCAAAGGGAGATTCAGAAGTAGGTACAATGTCGAGGGGATTGGGGGCGACTCGTGTCGAAGCAGTTTCTCCAGTCAACAATTTAGTTTCATCGTGCCCCTCTGGACCCCCATCCAGCTCCTAAAATAGCATAAGTTAGGCCAGAAGGAAAACAATGCTGTATAATACCTCTGTCAGTCGAGCGCTGGGTGCTTCATGCGCCATCCCGTCGGAGCCTACGTCTAAGTTTGGTGTGCTAATAACAGGAGGAACTTCCATCTTGCCATTACTTTCCACGCCTGTTTCAAAATCGTCGTTGTCAAGTTCGTCTATCTGTTCCTGTTCAGATTCTGATGCGGTATACTCCAAACGTGCCGGGGCTGGGTCTGAGGAAAACAAGTTACCAACCCCTGGGTGAAAGCCGGCCACATCGGGGTGCACCTCCACCTCTTTTTCGTTTCGTGGTGTTTGAACAGATGGAGAGGCTGGAAGATAATTAAGTTCAGAAGGAGGCGTCGGAAGTTGCTCGTATTCTACAGTTGCACCCTCAGTCGCTGTTGCTTGGTTTTCTCCAAATGTGTCAGGTAGGGTTGAATGCGCAGTGTGTTCGTCTACAACAGCACTACTCGTCGAAGCTTCTATGAGGTAGTTGGTCAATATGAATGTGATAAACAAAAAAAGCCTATCGTACCAGTTGGAGTGGCCGGCGCTCCCTGATCATTGCGGTGTCCAGAAAGGTCATCACGCAAGGGTATCGATGTTGTTGCCTGGTATGCCGCATTTGGTTCTTCCACAAAATCCTGATTGGCGCTTACTTCGTCATTGCCAACTGGAGCAACTTTTGGCTTCTCATCTCCTGAATCTTCGTCAAAATTTCCTGGAACCGTTGACAGCTCTGTTGTCTTCAGACTCGGTGAGGTATGTGTCATTTCTTCCATGTTTTCGTCCGCATCTTTAGTTTCTGTGGAACCATTGCCGTCTCTTTCGTCCAGCGTTGGTGAATTTAACTGCGAGGAAATGGTGTCAATTCGGACGGTGGTACCCATCTCAAGCTCCTTGGAAATCGATTCATGGTTGACCGGTTCTTGTTGAGGTTGTCCTGTACGGCAGAGGGGATCGCCAAAATAATCTGTGCAAAGGTTAGCCTATGGTTATTCAAAATTAAGGTATGATACGTGCGTTCACTATATAGCATGATGTTTCTGGAAACATCGATGCCATTAGGTGACAGGCCGTCCTCAGAATTTTTGTCAAAGTCGGAAAGTGCAGAAGATATCAAGGGTGTAGGAGGTATGATAGTAAAGTTGTCATCAACTGCAGAAGCATCAGATGCACCATCGCCAGGAACAACATTGATGCTCGGGATATCGTCAATTTGTGATGGTGAATCCTTCACTTCTGGTTGGTTTGAACTGGCGCTGATATCGTCGTCAGATTTATCCAAAGTCATGACTTCTGGTTCGGTGGTTCTTGCCAAAAGTTCAGGAGCAGTAGCTTGCGCACTGGGAAGATCAGCGCTGCCTTGTAAGGAATCCAGGTCAATAGGTGCATTGGGAAACCTGGCATGAACATTTCCACCAGAGAAGAAGTCCTCTGCGTATGTCTCTAAGGGCCTCCATTGGTCAGGTAACTCGACTACCTGTTCTGGAGTCGCGCGTCGAAGGGGAAACGCTGTCATTTATAATCATCAGCTTTAAGTGGTTTGAAACGAGCGACAGAAAACGTCTTACCTGTATTGCGGTCTGCAGGTTGTTCGTCCGCTTCTTCGGTATCGTCAAGATCGCCCAAGTCATGAGGGTCTGATGTTGGGACAATTCTGTCACCTCCTGTATAAAGGTCTTCGGCATAATAATGCGGCCCTTCCCAGGGATCTCGAATGTCGACATGATAGCCCTCTTGAATGGCTGACCGAGGAGGAAAAGCTTGAATGGAGCAGATCATCAGCTTTCATAGCCTTTATGTGTCCCGAAGAAACGGAATGTAAACATACATGTGTCGTCATAATCAGGTTGTTTCACTGCAAACTCTTCCTCCTCCTCCAAGTCTCTGTTCTCGTCGGGTAGTGATTCTTCGCGTGCGGGGTTGTTTGCGGTAAATGAGGCGTCCATTTTTACATGACCTTCTGAGTAGTGCTGATAATCTCGAGGTGCAGGAGAATAATTGTTGACGGCCTGACTCTGTGGAGCGGGAGAAGCGTGGTGTACGACTTCCTCTTCCTCTTCGCCACGATAGTTGTCTTCCGCTGGATATTCATCCTCTTCCTCGAGTTCATCTTCCTCTTCTTTCCAATCTTCGTCAGTCGCCATGTCGTCGTCTATGTATGAATATGACAGTTTCCTCTCTTCAGTCATACGATGATGTAGACCAAAATCTCCAGGCGACCTTGGCATTGGTGGAGAAAAAGCTTTTGAATTTTGATGAGGGGTGGACGAATCGTGCTGGGGTTCCTCATCATCTGAGCCAATTTCTATGATCTCTGGGGACGCTTCATGATCCCGAGAGGCGGCCCTCCCACTCCCTAAGTTGTCACCTTGATCAGAATAACCACCCTCTGAACCCTCTTCATCCCAACCCGCTGATTCGTTCTCCCAAAGGTGTGTTTTCGATGGCTGTGAAAGTGGCTCTTCATGCGCGTCGTCTGAGATGTACTGAATCTCGTCGTCCACTTCAGAACCTGTTGCGTCACCAGAATGGTACTCTTCCTCGTTGTACGAATCCGCCCCACCATCTTCATAAACCACTTGCCCCTGAACGTCACTGTGAGCACCCACTTCCAAGGTTTCCTCATATTCATCCTCGCTTTGCACATCGAATCCTCCTTCCATTGCAATACCCTTGTCACGAACCTCCCGCAAGATCTCCACCTCGGTCCCTGAATGCACAGAGTCAAGATCGTCCTCTTCTTCGTCAACTCGAATTGATTGGGCCACTTCGTCTATGTCTTCCTCGTCTGAAGAAACGATCTCAATTGGCTCATGCTGGCGCCCTTTCTGCAAACCTGGTCCTTCGCGTGGATCACGCGCCTTTCCCTTGCCGACCTGACGCGCCTTAATTTCCGCAAAAGTTTCATTTCCTACTTCTTCATCTTCCTCATCGAAGTCTACACGAGGATACCGAAGTGATCCATGACCAGTGTCTGAAGATGTCCAGAGAGGGCTTTGTTGGCTTTTTAGAAGTGGCGGGGGTTCCAGTTCAGCCTGACCAAGAGCCTGTTTGAGAGCACCAGTAATCCCATTTATCCACGCGTCAAAGTCAGCCTGAGGAAATTTATCATAAGGGTTCTGCACGGGTTGTCTCAATTGCTTGGAGCCCAAAATGTTCTGTGATGCTGACAGAGGGGTTGGATGAGGTGGGTGTGGTACCCGAGGTGTTCGGTATGGTGTCGACATTCAGAAACGAGACTATTGGGTGGCTCGAAATGTGAATAGCCTGATGCCTTGTTGAGGGCAATGGATGACTGATTCTGAAGACGAGAATTTTAGACAAGAGTCAATGTGCACAAGCATTGTCAAGCAGCACCAAATGGGTGTGAGTGTGACGTGACTCACGCGTAACATTAATTACACTATAATAACATTTCTCAGCCGACTACATACACGCGTTATGCACTGTCTAACATCTAGCAACTTTCTAACCGGTTTTCTTTAACCCATCGATCGACTATATCTCTATCAGCAACAACCTGATGTGCAGTTGAAAGATGTCTCCTAAGATCATAAGCACGAGTGAAAACATATTGGCACGTCGATGGACCAGAAACTGGTGGGATAAAATCGACAGAAAAAGTCTGCAGATTAGGAAAGGGGCAGGCTAATGCCCTGGCCTCTTTCAATTTATTCTCAGCCGCTTGAGAGTATTTCTTTCCTGTGATTGAATCAATGTCGAATGCAAAGCCTTCAGATTCCGTGGTTTCATCATTGCTAGAATCTGAAGCGTCGATGGGGTCCGACGATGAATGAAATCTGGCTGTGTGCCGTTGCAGCAAATGCTTGTAACCAAAGGTCTTCCCACACCCTGAAAGGTCGCATACGAAATCGCGTCTACCGTGGTGCGTAATGTTGATATGCGTGTTAAGTGCCTTTTTCTATACCATTTCTGGCATGAGATATCGGATATATCGAAAATTGAGTGTTTGGACTTACAGATTTGAAGTCTTTCGAACAATCAGGAAATTCGCAGAGGAAATCTCGGCCAAAATCATCCAAACGGCGTTTTTTCCGAAGTGTTTCTCTGTCGTCGTTATCTGGGTGCAAATCCTGCGTAATTTGGCGATTTTCATGGAGCTTGAGGTGTGCACGAAGGTTTCCATGATTAGAAAATACACGGCCGGCGCACGATGGATGTTGACAAGTGGGAGGGTGGAGAGTACGGATATGGGATTGTAATGCAGACCATGTAGGAAAGAATGGAGCCCCGTCCGGCTTGTTCAGACAAGCTGCATGAACACACGTATAGCGTTTGTCTGAAAATACTACTTAGAGTCTGCCTCGAATTAGATTAGCAAGAGTTGTAGTTACCGTCGTGTGTCTTCAAATGCGACATTAGGTGTTGATTTGTATTGAAAGACTTGTCGCACCCGTTGTGTGTGCACTGATATGGTTTGGTACCTGGAGGTGAGTGAACTTGACACATGTGTGCTCGAAGCTGGTGGTGTTTAGCAAAAGCCTCGTTACAACCCGTCTCTTTACACTGTTGAGGGATTCAAATGAGAAGGCGCCTCGGAATTCATATTCGCACGCAAATACCTGGTAGGGTTTCAAGCCATCATGAGACGATTGGTGAACGCGAAGATGCTGAATAGTCCAAAATCGTTTTTCGCAACCTGGGCGATCACACTGGAATGTTCGTGCTGATTCAGGTAGGTGAGAGCGACTATGTGCATGCAGATGAGACTCTCTCAGGTATGATTTGCCACATGTGTCGCAAGTAAAAGGCCTCTACTGAAAAGTAAGCGACAAGGTTTAACAGAGATATGTCGTAATAACGATCTAACCTCGTTGGTATGCGACCGCTCGTGTTCTGAAAGGCGTGAAGGTTTGGAGTACGCTTTATCGCATCCGCCGTATGTGCATTTATACCTTTTCTTCGTGTCTCCTGGCACCAAGGAACCATTGACAAGGATGGGTCGAGTGTCTGTGAACTTGGTGGTCGTGGAAGGTTCGAAATCAGATTCGTCAGTGCTAGCACTAACTCTGAGCACTAGATTTTCTGTTTTGGACGACAATTTCCGTTTCCCTAATACTGTCACCTGCGAGGGTTCCATGTTGACGAGGCTCGTAGCATCGTTGACTGAGAAAGGCCTTGCAACCACATTTTGATTGGTCATCACTTGGCAAACCCCAAATGTGAGCGCCATCAATAAAAATGTCGCACGCCAGCCTAACAGGAAAGTTAGAAAAAAAACTTAAGTTCGACAATGTGCGCCTAGGCAATTGCTTAATGTCCTGTTATTACTTATATGGGGAGATGTCAGCCACAAATTTGTGGAAATATATCAATTCAACCGACTGATGGTTGCTCAGCAAATGAATAAACAAATTAGACATTGCTTCCCATGGCTCCGATTCATGCCCCCCAATTGCAATCATTCTTTCAAAACATGTGTGCGCACTTTAAAATGTTTCGCCATATGGTTTGTTGTACGCTTTTTAACATAATGATATAAAAGATCCAAAGCTGATATAACACTGTAGGTGTTATTGCCTTGACCGCTGTCGTGACTCTCGTTCTTTCCATCGTCCTATCGAGCACCATTCTACGCAGAGGAGTAGCGTGGCTTTTAGCAATCGTCGAACTCCTGAGTATTGTGCGCACAACTTGGTCGTAGGTGGTTCTTCAATAGCTCGCTAATTCTAGTTGACTGGATTCTCTACAGCGTCCTCCGCCGACCTATATCAGCTACTTGTCAACCAGTAGCTACTGAAGCCATCAGCCTCTTTACATTATTTCCTTTTCAGCTGAGTAAGGAATAAAAACGTAAAAACGACTGTGATCATTTACTTCTAACGATCTGACGAACAGTCATTGCATTTGTGATATCGACGTTTCCTCTTCAACATCAAAATGACTCGGACATATTCTTCGCGATGCAAGCCTTCGCAATCGCGAGCGCTGCTACACGTATGTTACAGTACTGTGGAAAATATGAAAATATCACTGAAAGAATGCGACATTAGATTTGCTTTATACAGCAGGACTTATCATTGTTGCTACCTTGACGGCAAAAGCCTTTGATAAAGACGTATGGATCCGTGATATCGATATGACGCCATCCCCATTTCCACTCCCCGTTATCTTTGCATTTAGTTTCCCCTGTCTGGCGCCCTTTTTCGAGTCGACGCGCCCATTCTCTACCTCTGAGGGCAGTCGGGACCTAATGTGTTTATCGGGATGTACATGTGGCAGGAAAGGTTGTAACCCTGTTGCGGGAACAGTAGAGCAAGATGGAGTTATGGCCCTAGCCTTGACAAACTCTTCTCCAAGCAGATCATTAAAGCCAGAGCCTTCAGCTACTGAGCAGCCATTAGTTAGAATTCCAAATGCAGCGGAAAGGCGAGCATGTATTTTTGTAAATTTAGAGATGGAATAAACGCGTGCGCTAATTGAAAGAGAGGGTGACATGTGACATGTGACTTGTGACTGAACGCGTTTCTGTGCGCGTCTGATTTGTCAGCAATGGTGGTTGATTGAATGAGCGTGTCTGTGACTTTCTCTGTTGATTTTTCTGGCGACGACCACTCATCCGACGCGCTACACAGTGTGGTCCGCGCATTTCCCTCTTTATTACTTTAATCATGGTAGAAAGGAAGTCTTTTCTAAGGGTCCTTTATACTATCAACAGTTCTCCACAGTATATTTTGGCGCGTTCTCATGGCACAGTGACCATTACTACAATTCAGCCATTGCACGAACATCACCAGAGCCCATCATCCTCTCTTCAACCCCTCTATGCGACTGTTTCTCTAAAGTCTTGTCTGGAAACAATATGTCGATCGAGTCCAGAGTTAACACAAGATACAACACGCGATTTTTCACTCTACGTCCTAGACCCTTTGGAATCCAACTCGGCCCCAGCCCCAGTTCACATTGCAAATGGAACAGCAGATTCACTAGCTAGAAACGGGGCGGCTGCACAAGAACAACCAAGAGGAGTTGCTGTTGGACTGGGATTGATGTCATGGGCGATGTCAGAGCAAGAGCCAGTGTCGGTGGTTGGCACGCTGGTCAAACAGAACACGGGTGTCGAAGCTCTGGAAGTGATATTTGCTTTGAGAGAGGTCTGTTACTCTACCTGTTCATCAAATTATACACGCCATTGAAACCAAGGTCACAGACGGTCGCAATGCGGAAGCCGGTTGACATCGAGCCAGGGGGTAGACACGCACCTTCTGTCAAACAAGAAGACACGGCGACAACTTCAATACCGGTAAGGCCAATGTTCAAGCTCTGAATCAAATGTCTAGTTGCTAACTATTATTGTGTAGAACAAACTTGCAGCTTCCCAGTTATTAGTCAATTCCATGACTTCTCAGTCATCATTCGCGGATTATTCATCCAGCTCACGGGTTAGCCTACATCGGCCAAAAACAAAGAGCAAACCCCCCAGGTCGGGTCGACCATCTTCTACACCAGTGACTGAATCAGATAAACTTATGAACGCGGATACCTATATTGGACCACTGAAAAAGAAAGGAAGACCTCGGGCAACTATTGGGGCCAACAAGGCATCTACCGCCACTTCCAGTGCCCCTTCATCGAGTTCAAGACAGGAGATTATAATCATCGATGGGTCTGATAGCGATAATGGAGCGCCGAGTGGAAAGTCATGGGCCACAACATCTCAGTCAACTGCCTCATGTCCTGGAACGCAGCCCTTAGTCGACACCAGTAAATCGGCTTCTGGTCAAGTACAGCAGACGAACGAACCTCCCGTCCAGGTCAAAGTTGAGCCTCAAGAATCTGGCCTCATGGAGCTTCTTGCCAACTTGACTCACTTGCCAGAACAACAAGCAGCAATTCTTAATGTTCTTCGATCATTGGCAGGAAACAACCATGAAGCGATGATCAGTGGCATAAAGCATCTAATTGAACAGTCATCGAAGTTGGCACAAACGACGGTGCCTCAAGCGCCCCCGCAAGCTTTAAACCAACCCACCACTGAACCACATTCGGCGCACGCAGTCGAAGTTGTCGTGGATAAAGAAAATGTCAACCCCGTGCAACGGAAACCAACCGACGGTAAAACATTGCAAGATTCTAAAGTCCTCGCATCTTCAGCTCCGACAACGCAGTCCTCACCGGACAGACCAATTCGCAGCTTGGGCATTAGTTCTCGATCCAATGAAAATTTGGCGATCAATTCTGTAACGAAACAACCTAGCACATCGTCACAACGTCCTGTGCGTAAGAGGACGCTAAGTGACTTTATGGACGAAAAGGAGTCTGGTCGCGGTAAGGGGAAAGGAAAAGAACGAGAGCGTGGTGGCGACAAACGGGATTCAGGCCGCGCACAACAGCAAACTCGACCTCAGACGTCAAAAATATTGGGAAACTCACTCCGACACTACCCTCGATTGGCCAATTTTAACCAACCTCGCTCCGAGCAACCGTCAAACTACTATAGGACACCACTGGAGTGTTTGACATCTCCTGTGCGTCAGCATACCGAAGCAATCACTGCCTCTGATGCGGGTCCATCTCGCGTCTCCTTCCAAACACCCGCGCCACCCCCGACCATTAGCAAACCTTCTGCGTCTTCACCCGTTCGAGGCACGAATGCCGCAAATCGCAAACGTTACAAAGTGCCTGAATGGGCACGGACCAATACGGCTACGCAACCCAGACTATCGGAGGAAGCCCAGCGCGCCCTTCAAGCCGCTGAAGAACAGAAGCACCAGTTAAGACTGGCTGCAAGGCGAAAATCGATGAACATTCAGGCCAAGACAAAAAAGGCGCCGTTGTCCGCTCCATCGTCTGAACTCTCAAATAACGTTTTCTCTGATATGGAACTGCCACCTCCTCCGTCTTCCCAACCTGCAGCACCTCCCATTGCGTGTAGCAATGGCCCTGTCTTTCCTGGAACAAGTATTGCCTTCCCAATATTGGGTTCCAGTCGATCGTCTTCCCCTCCACCAAGCTCCAACATTATTCCGAAGACACCTAAAACGCCTACTCGACCAAGGCATATGCCCAGGGCGACACCTGGACAGGAAGATGATTCTCTTTTTACTCCTATTGGGCGGAGCGGTAGTCTTTTCGGAAGTGTCCATGCCCCTTCTCCTCATGCATCCATGTCATCCATCATTACATCTCCTCTCGATAACCGGAAGAAAGTTCGCGTTTCACTTTACAGTCCTATGCTGTCTGGTAAAGGGTCCGCTGCTGTCAGTGCATGGTCAAGCAGCGTTGCTTCGTCGACTTCGGAAACATCTCAAAAGACCGAGACCAACGACACATCAAAAGACGACCTTGTGAATCAGCTGGAAGAAGCCCTGTTGGAAGAAGACGACTGCCCACCCAGCTCTTTGCCTATTGCTAGTAGTGATATGGATATAACTGAAGTAGCTGCCCCAGAAACCACTACAAACGAGGATGTTGATGTTGATTTGGAATCTGCACAACCTTCACCTGTGAAGCAACACTGGCCTGGTCTTCCACCTTCCTCACCTCCACCCCCGTCTAGCCCTGTTTTGTTACCGGACATCGACCTATTAGACGAGCCTAATGACGAAGATATGGAAGACCTTCCCATCGCCACATCTGACAGTGAAATGGAAGGTTTTGATACGGACGGTACAGCAAGCCCCTTAGATCAACCATCACCCGAACAACACCAAGCCGTCAACCAACTCTCCCCAGAGAACCAAGATAATGACCTCCCTTCGCCTGCCGATTCGCAGGACACGACCTCCACGACTGACGAAGGAACGCAAGACATGCAATCCTTCAGCAACATGTCGTTTTGGTCAGACAGTTTTGGACATCCAACGTCGTCGGAACTGTTTGAGCAGTACACGAATGTCAATGCTCAGTCAGACGACCAACAATTCCTCGTTACGGATACCGAACAACAAGCTTTTATTCAGAGCGCCGCCGCCCTTTTCCCAGAAGGTCTTAGTGGACTTGAATCGTTGGACTTTACTGAGCTCTGGTCCTCCGTCCTGAACCCCATCATTCAGCAAAGTACCAACAGTACAGTTCAGGAACAAAGCCCTGAATGTGACCAGGACTCTACGCCAGATAATACTGGTCATTCATACAACAATATCGACCATCTTAAAATTGCCGAGGAAATGCAAAATCTTCTAGGTGGTTGCGTCATGTAATAACATTTTTCAACGGACATCCTGGTCGCTTACATGTGACTGCTAAACAGTAACCTCATTTCAGAATTTTCAGTGCTTTCGAGACACCTTTTGACCTCCACATATACAACAAGTTAACAGCATTGTACCCCTCACGCATATTCCATGTTCCATTCGTTTTATTTTATTTTATTGCATTGCATTCACTTTTGATATCTTTAGTTGCATTCTCACAAATTACCACCATCGTATTGGAAATCCCTCCATGCTGCATGCAATCATATATGTATTTACACAATTAACCAGAGATCCAGGTCACTGATTTATGTAAAAAAATTGACTCGTCCGACTGCATGTCCTATGCCTATTGCAAGTGTGACTGGCTTTAGCTGAAGTTCCAGGTTTTGCCTTTATTAATGCCAGGTCTGTTCGAATCTCGGTGGAAGTTCTTTGCAGCTGCCAATGCAGAGAACGGTATATGGGGAATAGGTTTGCCTGGAGGCCCAAAAGAAACATGAAGATCGTAAACTTCGCCAGTCATGTCGTCGTATACAAATCCATGAACAAATACATCAGGTTGTATCTTGTTGTCGTGCTTTTTCTTTCGTGAATAAGCCTACAAATGCAAGGTCATTATTGTATTTTCAAACATTGTAAGGATTGCTCACGAACCCAGTCCAGAATGCTATCATCCTTCAGTGCTTTGACGCTCATCTTGACATTTTCCTCGACAAGGGCACGAAACCCAGCTGTTTATATGGCTGCTTGTTTAGTATATCCTCTAAAATATGTCACTGTCAGTGAAACTCACGGTCACTTGCGGGAGGCGCTGCTGTGATCCCATTGGGATGTCCGCGTTGAGGCATTCTAGAATCACGAAGTTTGACTATCTCTTGCCTGAGCGTTGGGTCAGAAAGTTACCACAAACCTTGGCATTCGCACTTACCGTTTTGAATCCTTGTACAACTGTCTAATTGGCTTGACCCATGCTTTGACTTGGTCGCTTGCATCGTCTGACTGGGTGATGGCTGTTTCCACACTCTTGCAACCGTAGTGACCCAAAACAACAATATGGTCTACATTTGCCATTTCTATGGCATAAGTAATGGCTGAATCACTGTAATAACGACAGGTTTATAAGATACCCTCAATCGTAAAGTCAAGTAGTACTCACGCATTAGTATCATCGTCATCGTATTGGTTCCCCAGATTGTTGTGAGTAACAAGGGTGGCAGGTGGGGCACTGAAAATTGTATGTGGGCTTAGACGATTGTCCAAACATCCCATGAACATGTATGATGAATCTGTTTTTATTCAGTGTCAGGAGCTAAACAGTGAACCAGTTGTCATTCATACCTTGCTGTGCGTCCCGCTCAGCCTCTAGTCTTGTTTTGGACATAAACTGCTTATTGCCTTCGAAGAGGGGTTGTAGAGACGCAATAGAGGAAGTACTTGTCGAGGTGGCAATAGTTTCAGTCGTCAATGGGTTGATAGTCAGTGAGGAATTTGAGGGTTGCGGATCAGAAATCGTGATGGGAATGGCAAAGGCGAACGAAAGCAAAGTAAAGAGGTAAACATGTAAGCATAGCATATTATATTGGATTTATCGATAATGGCGCCAGGCCTTTGCATCGAATGGCGAACCAGCGCCCTTGAGTGTAATGGTAAGAGAAGTAGTAACAGGATCATGAGTAAGTATCAAGTTGCATCATGATCATGTGGCTGTGTAATATTAATAACTCTACCACTAACCACCAGCCAGCCTTTCACGACACTTCATTCATCTCCCTAATAATCTCAGTATAATTAACAATATTACCATTAATTACAATTTCATTCAACAACCATCATGCTCAGCGAGAAGGCAAAGGGAAAACAACGAGCTATTGATCCAACTCCAGACCTCGTGGAAGGGCAAACCTCTGATGCACCTGCCGAATCCAAAGACCGTCCTAGAGATCTTGTCATACGTTTCACAGAAGGGTCTCCCGACCTCACCATATCAGTAAACAAATCTGACTTTGTGCGTGATGTAAAGCACCGTGTATGTCCTCATTTTCGTGGCTTCCCTGGTAGTCAACTTCTCACTTAAGTCTATTGTTTTCTCGACAGATTCGAGCGTCTAGACCTGAACTTCAAAATCGACGCTTGAGATTTATACACTCTGGACGTTTGTTGACCGACGGCACCTTACTACATTCCTGGTTGGTATCTCTAGAAGAACGTCAACAGCGTGCAAAACATGACGATGTGGCATCCCATGAGATACTGAAGTGGATTCACTGCTCAGTGGGACCTGTCATAGACTCGAAAGAACAAGAGGCAGAGGATCGTCCGCTCCAGGTAACCAGTCGCCGTCCATAATTAACTAGACACGTTCTCTGAATTTATTTTCGCTTTCCAGCCTCAGATACAACCCGTTAGAGGGTTCGACAGACTGGCATCCATTGGCTTTTCACCAGAGGATATAGAGAACTTTAGGCGTCAATTTCACAGCCAGTCTTCGTCCGATTATTTGGATAGCAGAGACTTCGAAACAGAGGAAGAATGTAAGTTTGACAAACTTTCCTTGCCTCATCCACAGATATTCATTGCATACATCCCCAAGATGATGAACATGCTCGTGCATTGGAGGAGCAGTGGATAGACTCATTGGACAATGCTGGGTCGGCAACATTATCCCAATCGAGTACCTCCAGTACCTCCGTCCTGCAAGGAATCGTGACAGGGTTTTTTTTCCCTATTCTACCTCTGTTCTTCATGCAAAGTCAGAAACCGCCCGTTTTCTGGGAAGATGGACAAGAACACGAGCCAACACCGAACGTCATATTTTCGTAAGCCCTGTCCCCATTATTGGGTCACTGAAAACCTAATGAATAAAACAGGCGCCAAATGTGCATAGGGCTCGTTGCTGGATTTTGCATCAACATTCTATTCGGCGTCTGGAGATATCTCTTGGACACTTCTTGACAGTTTCAATTTAAAGTCGATTATACCCTAGCTTTACAGATAGTAGCAAGTGATTACCTTACATACGTCTATCATTCACATCTCTACCCCTTGGTTACCTTCCACTGCAGCTCTGACACCGCCGATCTCAGCCTTTGGCCCTCCCACCACTGCCTGAACGACCGTAGCCAGTTGACTTTGCCCAGGCTCTGAGTCTTTTCGCACTTGATCAACTGTCTCGGATACAGGTGGCTCTATCGCATCTTTGGGGTCCGTTGGCTTCGCTACCACCCACTCCATTTCAATATCGACATCTATAATTGCATTTCCGATGCCTAGAGGAAAATCGAGGTCCTTCCTGGTTAGTATTAAATGAGCTTTCAGTGAGTCTGGTGAGCCCTTCTCGCTCGGTGGTGGCTGCGGCATATGGAAGGTCGGTATAAACCAGAGCCAGCCCATAAATACCTGCCGCTCCTCTGTTAGCGCCATTTTATGCATCGGATAATTGACACCACAAACCTGACCAAGATACAACTTAATCCGGACTTCCCGACCTGCATCTAAAATGAGGCCATGGTTGAACGGTTCTAGGTCACCGGCACCCTTCAAGGCTGCTCCAAGGTCATTCACAGAGTTGGCCTCTGAGCGCGATACACCGATCTCTTTGGCATGTTCATCAACCGTCTGAAGTGTGTCTCGTGCTGCGCCCTTATCACCCTTCTCTATGTTTGTTTTCAGGCTTTCCCAGCGCTTGTCTGATAGCAACCGGAGATTATACACATCCATTTTACCCTATACAAGAAGACGGACGTTGTTCAAATCAAATGAAAGCACAAAACACGAGATTACGTACATATTCATTATCAGTTACTCTCTGGTGGCTTGTTCCATCGACGTCTCCCATCCGTGCAAAGCTTCGCACCATTTTACCCTTGTCCCATCGGTCATCCTTGAATAGATCGGACAGGTACTCCTCTCCCAAATTGCCATCTCTCTGCCGATATTCTGATTGAGGACGTCTCTGTCCCATTTTGCTGTCCAAGCTACGAGTGTAAGTCTCCCAATCCTCGATGTGGTCCACAAACTCGTCATCGTATCGAGCAATAGACGCCCAGATATGGCTGCGATTCGCGATGTGACCCTTGGTTTTCTCTTTCCCTTCCGAGTTGGAAAGATCGGAAGAACTGGAAGAACTAGACGAAGACGACGAGGATGACGAAGACCGCGATTCTTTCTCCGATCTCACGAGAGGTGTCCCCGGACCCTTCGCCATTCTAGTTTTGCCAATAACCAGGTTCGCAGCTTTCACTACACCCATTTTGACAGATGATGTTTCGCGCATGCGCAATTTGATTTGCGTCAGACGTACTTTAGGCCTTGGCCCGTGAGCTTTCTGAAACGGTGTGGATTGCAAATTCTGTCCGCCGGGTGCCACCAATGGGCGCTCCACCGCCCAGAGATGCTTCGGCGCATCACCTGCCAACAACAGCGCCCAATAATACAGAAATCGGCGTTGACTTGGTATGCTGACCCCTTGCTTGATTTTATCTTCCGACTCTGCAGGCTTCATTCGCCTTGCCGTGTGGAGATCCAGGACACCTTTAAGGGCGTCAGTGAATGACCGCTCTGGATTTCTGGTAGGCTCGTTCGGGAGCGAAAGTAAGGGAGTGGATACGAATGAGTCCTGTGGTCGGCCGGTATCAATGTCTAGCAGTCCCTGCGTATCAGAAGGTGTCTGCTTTGTAGGGAAACTTGGAGCTGGCGCCACATGAGCCGATGCAGCGTCTGGGGATCTAACAGTGTCATCGACATTGGAGGACACCGCTGCAACAGTGTCGTGCATCCGTTTGCTCGCCCATTCTTTGGCGGTGTGACTACGTTCTAAGCGCGGGGGTTGCACTGCTTGCACATTGCCAAGTGAAAGTAGGTACGCGCATGCCATAGTTCCTGAACGACCTTTGCCCGCTGGCAAGGATATTTGATGCAGCGTCAATATACTCATTGAAGTAGGATGAATACACAAGACGTACCTTTACAATGTAATACGGCAACGCGATCAGGGGATCCCTTTAACCACTCGTTCATTTCGCGGGCGATTAGGGGCATAAGAGCGAGGGGTGGGGCGCTTTGGGGTAACAATCAAAATACTAGAATTTAAACATGGCTGTCTTCAAACGTACTGGTGATCAGGGAAGGGATAACGACTGACTCTTCCTTCGAATACGGATGCATCATACGAGTTTTCTTTCACGGGACAGAAATTAAAGACCCAGAAGTTCTTTCCATGCCGGTGTGTCAAGAATTTGAGTGCATCCTCGCGACGATTGCGATATAGGCCTTCAACACCAACTGCTGGGTAGCCCATAATAATTATATGATCAGTGACATATACAAGATCTAATTCAACATTCAGTCTGATTGGAGTAGACTTGGAAACAACCAGTAAAACGAACCAAGCTCAAGGTTAAGAATCTCATCTTTGAAGCGGGCCTTATTCCCAGAAACCAGGCGGCGAATGTAGTCTGTCATCGTGGATAGTGGTCAAGAAAAGAGAAGGATGGGTCTTTACTGCACATTGTGTGTTTAATCTTGGAGTCGAACAAACAATGAAACTGTATCAAAACTTGTCAGTCAGATGCATCGTGGCTTAATGATAGTATGACGTCACTTCAAGAATCATCCAATGCAAACAGGTATGTCATCATGATAGGAAACGATAATAATTTACATATTAAGAGCACTAGACATCACTTCAAGCTTCAGCAATCATAAACCACGCGAGCACCTATCCATGGATATGGGTAATTGTGCTGATAGAAGTTGCGCACTGTTCGACGACCAGCAAGCCGAGGAATAGTGGCATAGGAGGCACCGAGAGATATGTGATGTTTGGTATCGAAGAAATCAACAGAGTAACTGATAAGAAGGCATCAGATAAATGGTTTTAGAAGTGAGATCGTAGATACTTACCCAGTGAACAGCTGTGTAGGTACCAGACCTTCATGAGTATCGAAAAGCGTCGAGGTCCACTCCCAAACACCACCGTTGGAGCCGCGACCATTGTACTTCTCCAACCCAGTTGTCGCGCTATAGAACAAGGTTAATGGTGATGCTTTGAAAAAAAATCGTGATGACTGACGGTACTGGGTGCCAATTTCTGAAACCAACATTTGCACCACCCTCGTGGCCAACATCGAATGTGTCCAGGAAAAGTCTCAGTTCTGACTCAGTCGGTAGACGACCGCCTTTGTGGGCAGCATATATGGCAAGGTCGTCATAGGAAGTGAGAACCGGCCAGTGTTCTGCGACGTGGAACGGGACGAGGCCATAGAGCGTTCGTACCTGAAAGTGGCTCAGCATTCCGATCAATAGGACATAGAAGTTCGGACATACCTTTGCCCCGTCGTTATCGACAACCCAACTCTTAGGGACATCAACTTTTCCCCGCCCTGCTCCGTTCAAATACTCTTTGAATTCACCATTGCTGACGGGCCTCCACTCAGCCTTGAATGCACCCACTTGAACAGATCGCATTGGACTTTCGTTATCCCAACCAAATATATGACCCTCAACTTGGTCAGAAAGCTTGGTATCATCTGCCTCTGAGTCGTCATGGCCCATAATCAGTGTCGTTGGACCCAAGGTAGGAAGAGGCATCGAAGGAGAGGGAGTACTAGCCCATTGCTGCGCGAGATCTTCCCAAGGAGGAAGTGAAAACCCAGGAGGAGGAAGGGTGCCACATCCCGCTCTCTGGATAAGCATGTACAGAAGGGTCTAAAAGAATCTGGGTGAGAAAGGCAACAGATAGGTTACTGTCCAGGGCGAACCTCAACGTGGAAACCTTCGTGCTCGTAGGTCATCACTAACGTGCGAGCCACGTTTCGTGTAAGGATGCCTTTGTTCTCCGCGATAGCGTCGTACAAATCTCTAAGACGTGCTCGGACACCATCCCGGAATTGCAAGATTTCGTCGATACAAGGCCAGTCTTCATCATTCTCTGGCACTTCCGAATGGTTCTGTGTAATGATAACATGAATGACAAGGAGGCGACAGATGGAACTAAACACAAACGTACATGGCAATGGTCCGGATCATCGACGTGTGGGTCAATTCCCCTCTGTTGAACAATTTAGTACATTGGACACGAAAAATGAAAGCGATATTACCTCGAAGATGTTACGGAAGTTAGTAGGTTCCGTTGGAAGACCTTTGATGGATTGAGGAAGAACAGCTTTACACAAAAGCATGTCCAGAAATCTACAATGTACCCAGGTGAGATGAAGTGAGATATTGTTGAATAAATAACACTAACGTCGGTATGTGTCCAATGTAGAAGAGACACTTATGACGGAGATCAATGGGCTTCTGGTGCAACATAGAATCTGGGATCATCCTGCGAGTGATAAGGTCCCAGGTACTCCACAAGACCTCCCAGTCCTTGATTGTTGGAATGTTTCCGCTACTCAAGTCTTTGGAAGGGGCAAGACTGCTAGCCATTGTGCTAGACAGGGGGGGATATACGAAAGTGGGTCTTTCCAGGACATGGAGTGTAGTGTGTGGGGTAATGAAAAATGAAACGATGGATCGAAGAGAGCTCATGGAGAAAACCTGATGGTAGGAGGCTTGCACATTATCGGTTGAGAGAGTAGGTTCCTGCAACGGTCTCAGTCAAAAGTCGCTACTTTGGACAGATCAACCTACGAATTCAGAACGTTTAGGATCGTAAGTGGATGAAACAAGGTACTCCAAGGTGCCGTCAACATCTGTCTCCAGCAACTCAGAATCCCATTGTGCTTGTGGGCATGTAACCGAGGGGTTTACTTGTTCCTGTTCGATGATGAGACCAAGAATGTCGTCTACAGCGTGTTTTCTGAACAATGCGTTCAGAACATCTGGCCTCAAAATGCCGTGAAGCAGATAAACATGTTGAGTGGGGACAGAAGAGAAGCACGCTACACTCGACGACGGCGTTGTGGCTCGAGTGTCTGGAGAACCGGATCTTGAAGAAATAGATGAAGTTGGAGAGAGTCGTTGAGATGACATCTTTATGGGATTTGAGTAACAAGGTTGTTGGAGAGACAATAGCGGGGAATGCAGAGGAATTTATATGATATTGGCGTAGATAATTACACGTACAAATGTTGCGTAAAATGCACCCCAAACATGTCCACACGGCATTTCGGGGCTCAAGTAACGCGACGATAAAGGAAATTTGGACAAAATACGGCTTAGAAAAATCTCCAAGAACGTCATAAGGTTGGCGATAGGCTCGAAGATCCGACGAACAGCGATGCACGATGCAAATAGCGGAGACCCGTTGCCCCATTATTCACACAAACAGCCCCACCAATAAGAAAGCCTGATAGATCACATTGCACGAGCCTGGCCGCGGAGCGAACAGCGCACAGACCATCGTCGGAGGTTAAATTTGATAACCAAAGGAAGATGATGAGATAAGAAGGTTAATGACCACAATTGACACGTCGAGCAGCAGAAACCAAGTCGAAAAACGCGTCAGACATGTTGGCGTCGACGATGAGGGTCAAGAAGAGAGTTGCAAAATCGACACAGACGATTTTATATCCAACGTTTAAACTCAGACGATGGCGTGCTATGGCGTGCTCAGGTCACGTGAACGTTATCAGCATTCCAAAAATGGTACATTTGCCCCTGTCTTTGTATCACTGTGTGACCTCCTTCGGTTTTCTTATCCGATACCTAGCCTATGTATTTCCCTTGAGCATTGAGCATTTGAAGGTTGTGGTAAATTAACCCAACAGCCCTGGAGAAGATATGCTTCAATCCACTCAAGCTCCGTAATACCGAACCCGAATAGCTTGGCCTTCCAAACTCGTGTTCATGGGCTAAGTACAATGTGCTCCATCCATGTTCCTCTATTATTCTTCTCACTTCATTCAGTCTTCAAGTACAAAGATATGAATTGATTACACTCTATTCTAAAATGCTGCGTCAATTAATTCAGATTTGTGACTTTAGAGATAGGAGCTGAGGAAACTGGCTCAAGGAGTCGAAGCGAATTCTCTTTGGCCCGCTGCTTCAGAGCGGCTTGCGTTCGTTCTACCTCATCTTGCACCCGCTCGATAGACTTAAAGTACTTGACGGTCTTAACATGGAGTTCTGTATCCGATGTGAACATCAATGGAAAAAACTAGGATACCACACTTATACACATACCTGCAGTTGCGTCCTCATCCGCCACAATCAGTGCCCAAGGGTGTAGCTGGAGCGCGGAGAGGGTCCACTGGCGGATTTAAAATCTTAGATAGACGTCATATGCTAATCAGGAAGTTGTCTTACAAGATGGTTTACTCCTTCCTCTAAAACCGCTGTTAGTGCAAATTACTACGACGAGTGAACTTCACTGACCAATTGCTTTACTGAGCGCTAATGCCTTTCTTTGCCCAGTTACCACAACCACAACTTCTCGGCTATCGAGGATCGTGGCAACACCGACTGTCAAGGCCATACGGGGTACAGCGGCGATATCATTGTTGAAGAACCGTGCATTGGCCAAAATAGTATCATATGCCAGCGTTTTTATTCTTGTTCTTGAGGATAAGGAGGAACCGGGTTCCTGTGCACTAGTTTGTGAAACGTAAATGAGGAACAGATAAACCACATACATTGAATGCGATATGTCCATCTTCTCCAATGCCTCCAAGGAAAAGTTCTATACCGCCATAACTTTTAATCCTTGCTTCATAGGCATTGCATTCTGCAATCAAGTCCTCGGCATTACCATCGAGAATGTTTACATGCGACGGAGGAATATCGACTAAATAGAAGTGGTCAGAAGGTTTCCATTTGCTCCAGTACTTGAGAAACACACTATGAGAGAAGAACTCTCGGAACATGAAGGTGTGGTACGACTCGGGGTGGTCAGTTGGAAGTCCAACGTACTCATCCATGTTAAAAGTGATGACGTGCTTGAATCTACAATTCTATTAATTCTTTGTATTTTCATTACAAGTTGGATGTGGCTCACGATAGCTTTTCTTCCTTGACCATTTTTATCAGTGCTTTGTAGGTCGGAATGGGGGATGAACCTGTCGGCAAACCAAGAACGAAGGGCCGGTCTTCCGTGGGGTTAAAGTCGTTTATTCTTTTGAAGAATTTTAATGACAGAAATCAATGCATCGACATGGGTTGTTTACCTTTTACATATATAATTAGCGATGTAATCGCCCACAGAGGAAGAGTCCTCTCTAATAATCAGGCCTAGGAAAGCGCAGACGTAATGAGCAAAATTCTAGTTCATACTTCAAGCAGAGGAGCGTACGCATTGCACAGTGTTTTGAAAAGATTTAACAAAGATGTTAGCTGTTGCGACAAAGTCTGAGTGGTTCGAAGGGGTGCTTTGCTGGCTTATTGTGATATTTCTTTGAGCGATTGCTGCTTTTATACCAAGTCGATAGAAAGAACCCGAATCCAGCGAAGCAGACCGAGTATCATGACAGCACAACGTGAAAAAATTGATGTGCTATTTCCAGAATTCCGTTTTACTTGCAACGAGAGACATGTGGTCGAACCGTTTCAATTTAAAACATCTGTCCTCCAGAAGTTGGAATGAGTTGTTCGTGAGGTTTCCCACGAGTACAGAGTTCGAGGCCATCCAAGGCTCCATAGAGCTGGCCAGCAACCTCCAAGTTCAAGCCAGGCTCAGAATGGGGTTGCACTTCCCGGTCACATTCCTGTGTCGCTCGTATAAGGGCTCAAGATGTTCAGCATTGTGGCCACTGAACACTCCGGAGAGGTTCGGCGCGAAGCACGAGTGTTTTTCACATATACAAATCCGGATGAAGAACAGCGCATCTGGAGAAGAAAGCAGTGGGTTTATGTACAACAGTTGACCCATGACCATTCGTTAAAAAAATTGTGACTTACTGTAGCACAATGGGAGCACCCAATATTCTCATCTGACACCATCAAAGATCGCAAATCAGCCTTCCTCGCACATGCGTCCGTCCTGCCAACAGCATCTCTCTTGCCGAAGTTTATTGACCATGTTACATCGTTGCCTCGACTGAAACGTGCCACGCATTGCATGTATGCTTATCGTATAATTCCGCATAAAGCTGACCCGTCCCAATGGGTATTTGGAAAACATGACGGTGGAGAAAGAGGAAGCGGAGAAAGACTGTTGAGGCTCCTTGATCAACTACAATGCGAGAATGTTATTGTGGTGGTTTCCAGATGGTATGGCGGTGTTCCTTTGGGCTCTGATAGGTGGAAAAGAATATCGACTGTCGCGAAGGAGGCATTGGCTGCTGGTAAATTTCCTAGAAATTTAAAACCAGAACTCGAGGACGGTCCTCGTAAATCTAAACGAGGAAAAAAATGACTGATAACGTTTGTAATTATAATGGATGTGTACTTTGAATGACAACTTGAACTCCACTGACACTGACCTCAACATTTAAAATCACGTGTAACTTGTAGCACTTTCCATTCAGAGCAGAATGAGGAGCAAGCGCTCATTCATCTTTACTTTACACCACCACCTATTATGCCGAGCGTTCCACTGCTTGGTCGACTATCATTTAGAGACTACGCAGCTGTCATATTTGGCTTTACATTCCTTGCTTTCGAATCAGTTCTTCATGCAATTATCTTATGTCTACCGAAGCCAGTAATTAACTGGTTTTACCGCCGTTCCAGAACACTTTTTATCAAGTTCACTGGCCCGACGAAGGAACGCTCAGACGAGAAAAAAAAGGTTGACGCAATTCTAAATGCTAGGGACTTTGGTGAACTATGCGGCATATATGGTTACACCCATGAAGAGCACGTCGTTCTCACCAAGGATGGCTACCTGCTGGGTATACACAGACTCCCTTCTAAGCAAGGAGAGAAGAAAAGGAATCCAGGAAGTAGTACAGGAAAGCCTGTAGTCTATCTTCATCATGGTCTTCTGATGAACAGCGAAGTTTGGGTTTGCTTGACGGACGCTGAACGTTCATTGCCATTTGTTCTGGCTGAACAAGGTTATGATGTCTGGCTAGGTAATAACAGGTATGTCGTCATATCTTGCTCCACCACGATGTCCACAACCTTTTTCGCAGAGGGAATAAATACTCCAAAAAGTCTCTTCATCATGGTCCCAATTCTGCCAAATTCTGGGACTATAGTATCGACGACTTTGCATGGCACGATATTCCAGACACCATAAACTACATATTGGAGGTCACTGGAGCTGAGAAGCTGAGCTACATTGGGTTCAGCCAAGGCACTGCGCAGGCATTTGCTGCCCTCAGTATTCACCCACAGCTCAACGAGAAGGTTAATGTCTTCATCGCCCTTGCCCCTGCTATGAGTCCCCCAGGTTTAGCAGCTCCTATCGTGGATGGTTTGATGAAAGCATCGTAAGTCGAACCTAAATAATTTATCGAGATATTCGTTTCATTCTTTAACAGGCCTACGCTTTTATTCTTGTTCTTTGGCCGTAAATCGATCCTTTCCTCAGCAACGATGTGGCAATCGATAGTCTATCCTCCCATATTCGCTCGCATGATCGACAAATCTTTAATTTGGCTCTTCAACTGGCATAGCGAGAACATATCTGTCAACCAGAAGATTGCCGCCTATGCTCATCTATATTCATTCGCGTCCGTTAAGTCTGTTGTGCATTGGTTCCAAATCATGCGCAACGCCGCTTTCCAAATGTATGACGACGACGTTCTCTCACCCGTCGTCCGGACATCGGTCAGCTCATATCGTCCTGTACGCTTCCCAACCCGAAACATTGTAACACCGATTGTGCTTCTGTATGGAGACCGGGACAGCCTCGTACACATAGAAACCATGCTTGCTCAGCTTCCGGAGCACACTGTGGCTAAGCCATTGCGTACCTACGAGCATTTAGACATCCTATGGGGGCAAAATGTTCACAAGGATGTTATTCCGGAGGTTTTGCAGTCTTTGGAATTTTATTACAAGGGTCGGGATGACGTTTCCGACAAAGACATTGCTAGCGAAACCGTAGTATCACTATCATAATATCATAATATAATATCATGTCTGTACAAACCTGATCATGAGCACTTCTACACTAGAGGGCATGCCACAAGGTTCTATCTAATCTGATTCCTCGCTCTGTTTCCGTTTTTTCTTTGTTTTGCCCCTTTCTTCTTTTTCTCGTGTTTCTTTTCCTGCGATGATACTTCACTCTCTTTATGCTTCTTCTTCTTCTCCTTTTTGGATGTCGCAAGCGGGAGAGTATGGCCATCCTTTTCATGTGCGGAGTCCTCGGATTTCTCAACCATCTTGCTCTTTCCCTTCTTATCCGTTTCGCCCTTCCTACCCTTCTTATCTTTCTTCTTCTTCCCCGAAGTCTTTTCCTCCGCCTCTACAACTTCTACGATTTTCGGGGACGACTCCTCATCCACATCCATATCGGTTTCAACTGCCTCCTTGTAAAAGGACATTTGAGTTGTTGACGAAGCCGCTGAGAAGGAAGCAAGAAGCGAAGCAGATTTCAGAGAAGCGAAAGCCGAAAGACTCCTCGTCTCAGCGTGCTCCGTTGTAGAACTCGAGCTGATTTCGAAGCGTAACTTGGATGCACCAAGGCCCATACGAGGTGCTTCATAATCTTCATCGGCAGGGGAGTCACTAGAGTCGCTAGATGAAGAGACTGCTGGTGTAGATTTAGCCTTTAGTTTTTCCTTGAAGTAGTCCGCAACACTTTTTGTTGATGTGGTGATTTTGTCTATTTCAAGTTCATCAGAGATGGGTGTGAGTGTGCCTTTGGGTGTATCGTCGGGGGAGGAGGAAGAGGATGCAGCGGGAGCAATACCCAAAATTTCAGAGATATGGCTGGACGCTTTGGAGGAAATATTTTTGGCAGCGATATGGCGTGCACGATGTCTGAATATCCAGTTAGCTTCCAAGTGGACCCAGAAAGAAAAAGTAAAACTTACGCTCTATGTCGAGGAACAACAGACGTTTTAGTCACAGTCTTTTGTACGACCTCTGTGGTCGTCGTAGTCGTTGTCACCTCTTCTAAAGTCGTCTCTTTGACTGACTCTTTTTTCTTTTTCTTCTTCTTGCCATCTTCAGCATCCCTCTTTTTCCTCTTCTTTCCAACCTCCACGTTATCCTCTCCATCGTCACTCTCATCCTTCATTTTTACATCTCCCTGATCAACTTGAGCTTCATTCAACCGCTTCAGTAAGTTCTCAAAGTCCTTGTTCTGTTTCCACGCAATGCCATTGGGGTCTCGCCGATGATCTGCCCCAATTCCAAGCATATCTAGTTTTTGCGAGACCTTAATATGTGAGGTGCGACCCTCCCCGCCAGCACCCAGGCCTTTAGAGGCATCCCATCCGAACTTTGCGAGGTAGGATGAACCAAATCTAGCAGCGTCTAGACAGAAAAGCGTTTAGTGTATAGAATTCTTGTGTTAGCGTTAGTGGGAGACTGTACCATCGGCCCAGTTAAGGTTTCTTGGATCGTCCCCGATCCTCTGTTTCGTCTTGCGACCGGAGAGACCCATGAACTATGGCGGAAGAGGGTGTTTGCGATGTTGTAGAATTTACCAAGGGCTCTATGTCCATTCCACTTTTACGGATTAGTCAGCAGCACCATCAGTAAGCCATTTCATTTTCCACACTGGATTTGCCATCTTTTTCAAACGCGAGTCTTCAAGTTCTCCACACACGAAATTTACATTTTATGCTTTTAATATGTACAAAAACCTTCCGGGTATGTGATGTAAAAAACAACGAAAACAAAGGAAACGGAACCCTGGGCATAGGAGATTAAGATAAGCAGCAAATATAGAGGGAATAATAGATCAGTCATGATTGAGTACTAGAGTGTTGATGTTGTCTAATCTGTGCACCACACTTCCAACTTGCCTTCAGACCTGCCTTTCGAGTTTTCACGGGCAGTCTCAATGGCAAGCTCGAAATCGGAATCGTCACGAAGCGTCACTTTTCCGCCATCTTCATCAGTGAACTTGAGCTTCATCGACTTGTTGAACTTGGCCGTGACCTTGTCCATGAATTCATTGAACGAAATATCAGGCGGCAATGTCATTCCGCGGATATCGTCCTCATAATGAAGCTGAAACAAATGTTCTGGTTAGCTACCAGTGTCAGGTAATTGTTCAAGATAGGTTCTCACCTTGACGCGAATGAGCGACAGCTCGAGAGGGCCATCATCATATTCACCGCTTCCATACCCCTCTTCTTCCTCTTCGTAAGTACTCTGAATTCGACTTGTGCGAGGGTTGCCACGTCGCGTACTTTTACGCCGCATGGAGCCACCATACGAGCTAGGTGCATAGTTGCTGCTTGGCGCGCTTCTTGAGCCATTGCGCTGAACATTCGCTGTATTCCTTGCCCATGAACCGACCCTATCAGAACTACCGCTGCCACCTGATGGCAAGGGAGGAGGGGACTGCTCTGCACCAGCGTATGAGTCGATGTAGTCGTCGTAAAATTCAGTCATACGCTCTTCTACGACAAATGCTGTGAGATCAAGTTCAGTGAAACCCAAGGGACGCATACCTTTGCCTGGTGGCGGGGGAGGGTTGGGACTAGCTGGTGAGTTGCCTGGGCGGCGGACGCTAAGACCCCTAACTGGAGCAGTAATACCAGCATTGGCTGGAGAAGGCCTTCCTGGGGTGATCTGAGTATTGCTACGTTTGATGCCAGGACCCTGAGCGCTTTGAGGTGACAGGGGTTTGGGACCATCCCTCAAAGAAGACATTCCGGGGTTGCCGGCAATAGTCTTTGATCTTTCAACACCAGCGGAACGGGGACCTTCGGATCCTTCTACTCAGAGGGTTAGTGGTGTTTTACCGGAGAATGCAATACAAGGCAAACGTACGGTAAGTTGGCATAACTGGGGGAACGGTCGCACTGCGCAGCAAGTTGCTCGTGGGCGCAGTGTCGAGGAGGTCAGGGCGATCGAGCTTCAACCCTGCTGGGGTCATGCCCTGTTTGAGGCGGGAAACACCTGAGAAAGTTGTAATAGCGTCTGAGGCATCGCTTGTGGCAACGAGTTTCTGCAGGGATAAACATTATTTGGGGTTTCATCTGATAATTTTGGTCGGACGTACAGCCTTGCCCATGTAATCTCTCTGGGTGGAGTTCTTGAGTTTCTTCTCAGATGGGCGGTACAGAATGCCAACAGGCTAAATTTCATATTAGTCCGGGTCTTGCGGGGGAATGTAGGAAAAGGCATACGATACTGAAAACGGTGTATCCATCACCACGGTCTTTGATGGCGTCGTCAATAACGTTGTGCTCTTCTGTGGCCTTGTCCCCCCTCGCCTCTTCCATATCTTGTAGACCTGCTGCTACATCTCCGAGGTAGATCTTGCAGAGGCCAATGTTGAAATGAACCTCAGCTGAGAAAAGTCTGAACTTGAGTCCCAGCTGTTCGTAGTTGCTTCAATGCGGTTAGGCGTGACTATAGATGTGGGAATAGAAAGAAAAGCCTACATCGCTTGATTTCCTCTGAGATAAAGTAACGCTTGCTCGAAATCGTTGAGAGCGCCTTCAAATTGTTCGATTAAAAAACGTGAAACGCCGCATTGAAAGTAACTTGATACGAAAAGATGTTAGGGGGATTACAATGGATGGAAAGATGAAAGATGAACGCACGCGACGGCCAAGAACTGGTCAAGTTGAGTTGCTTCGATGAAACGTTCAATGGCAGCTTGATGTTCACCGAGCGTAGCGTAGATTAAACCCATATTAGTGAGGATCTTTGAAGTATCTGCGATGCGCTAGATTGATTATTGATATGAATACAGATTATATTCCAATACAAAAATGAGCAAACCCACAGAGAAAAGTTCGAGAGCTGTTTCAAAATCCTCCTCATCGTAAGCCTTTAGGGCAGCAGCCCAAGTTTCGAGTTCAGCCTTTAAAGACATATTGGCGTTCCAGACGCTGTCAAGTCGATTAAAGAATTAGAAGGAGAGAAAAAAAGAAAAAAATATAAAAAAAAGTGGGGGAGAAAATGAAGAAGGTGGAGCTGGAGACACAGTGCCAGACGGGGACTCAAGCAAGGGAAAAGAAAGTACCTTTTAGTTTATATATTGGGAGGTTTGGGGGGTTGATGGAACAGCTTTTGCTTTTGTATCAATCATACGTGTTGTCATGGCCTAATCAGGTAATCCTCACTTGTCTGTTCAATAACCAAGGAGACAATTCTGTTCTTTGCCCAGACCCATTTTGATTTTACTAGGTCTATCTAGACAATTACTAGACCATCATGTCTTTTATTTTTCTACTTTATCTTCGTTTATCTTTTTTTTTCTCTTTTTTAAGAATTATCTTGCATCTTTCTCACAATTACCAAAAACCCCCCTTCTATTCATGACCCTGAAAGATCCAGCGCTGTCATGTTGTCATCGTCAACTACCTCTCCATCATCTCTACGACTAATCAATTAATGTGTCTCGTCTCTACTACACGGCGCGTACATATACTGTGTGCAAATAATATTAACTGCATGCAAGAATTATAAATACATTGTCCAAACATCATAATATCAATAACCAGAAGGTCTTGCACCAGCTTTCGATGTATCATAAGCTCGAATGATTTTAGCTTGATCCTGTTTGCCAGCATTTTCTGTCTGACTGAATGCAAAACCTCGGTTTCGTCGCATACGTTGGGTGGCCCTGACTTTCTTGATCGCTTTCTGGAATCTAAATGTTTTTCGTTAGCAAAATACTGCATTCACACACAAAGAATGCCGCCTCACTGTTCCTGTCTTGGTCGATAATCGGGAATGTTGTATTTTTGTAGCTCTTGCGCAATGTGATATGATGAAGGCATGTACGTCCTCCGGTAACTATCATGATAATAAGCATCACCATCCTCGTATCCATGAAAAAAACGAGGCCACTTACTATTTCCATGCAAAGTCACGAACCAAGCAAAACAATGGAATGAGAATTAAAACGAAATAAAAAACGCTGTTTGTCCATAAACGGGGAACGATTCCCGCATACTCCGTCGAAAAACCGATAAGGGGCGCAACCACGGCGTATAGCGGAAGAAAAAGCATCGTGAAAACAAATGATCCAGGAATTGCTAGTAATCCATCTTAAGTATATATCATGAATAACGAGACAATAAAATTACCTGCAACAGTGTATTTTGTCCAGAGGCTATAAGAAAAACCCATCAGCGACTCTCATGACCACGATCAAGTAAAAAGCTTACTCGGATATTAGTGCAGCTTTACCAAGAACCGTAAGGAGGACTGCAAGGTAAAGCGTCGTACCCCAAAACCAGTGTCCCGAATCAAGGCCATCAGCGAGGGTAAGATCGCCCCAGAAAAGAATGACCGAGAATCCATAGAGCAACTAAAATGCTGTCAGCAAACCAATTTTGTGTACAAGCAAAACAACGCTCACAATGCTGTGGTATAGCGCATTGGCAATCCATAACCAGAACGACGTTTTTGTGAAAAACTCGTTCTTTTGGCCAAGGATGTAAAGCTGGGGATATCTATCCAGAATACGCGCAGAAACAAATTGATCAAAGATGCCGATAACAAGTGGAGGCAGAACAGTGAAAACCACGTTGTAAAGTGATAGGGTCCAAGATTCATAGGCAATTTGACCAGAGAAATTGTTGAAAAAAGAGTACTAAAAATATTTGTCGGTTTTCATCGTACCGAAAAAAGCGACTCCACTTACCCAGAATTGCGTCATGTAAAGCACGATGTTTTTATAAAATGAATCTGAGGGCAGTGGTTAGAAACGCGTCTTATAAATAGATAATTACTCACAGAGAATTAACTTGGAAAGACGGCGATAACTCCACGCGCCATGAACCAGTAGTAGCTTTTTGAGATATCTGAACTGTGAGATGGCCACGTCCGCTGAACGTGCAGCTTGTAATCCCTGTCACCACATGCATAAGAACATGATTCTGTACAACAGCGCAAATAAAACTTACCTCAACGCCAGAGATACCAACACCAACATGTGCCGCTTGAATCATGCTCACATCATTCGCGCCATCACCGATCGCAAGAAGAATTGATTTCTGATTTTTCTTGACAAGCTTTACAACCAAAGCTTTTTGCAGAGGAGACACACGACCTATTGAATGATGAGGACGGGTAGTATTAACCGAGGGTAGCAAGTCAACGTACAGCATATCACGGCTTTGCACATGATGGCGAGTTCTAAGAATACCTTGGACAGCTCCTTCTCCAAAGCAAAGCCCAAGCTTTTTCCGTCTGTTAATGCAACCATCAGTCATAAAGGTATCGTGCATTCAAAGTCATACAAACCTATGATCAATGCAAGGTCCTCCAATTCTCCACTACTTCGCTGGCTCTTGATGGCGGCTAGGCGCTTCGTCAAAAAATCTTGCGTGTCGTGAGCGTTCTCTTCGTTTACAATGACCTGAAACACCATCAGCGCTGAATTTATAGATGAGAAAGCACCCTTACTAGGTTCATGGATTCTGAGATCAACCGACATGACATCCCAATATTGATTGCAGTTTCCTGTCTGTCACCTGTGAGAACCCAAACCTGATAATCGAGTGTTAGTGAATTTGACGTGGAGAATTGAATGCAACAAACCTTGATCCCGGCCATTTGGAGTGTGTGGATGGTATCTGGGACACCATCTTGCAACTTATCTTCAATGGCAGTGGCACCAAGCAAAAATAGATCTTTCTCGATCAATTCAGCCGCTTGATCTAGCGCCTCCCCGCGGCCATTAATCGTCGCAGCTGCTTGATTATAGATGGTCGACCATTGTTGGTATTCGGCATCAGGGATATCACGGTATGCAATGCAAAGTGTTCGCAATCCCTCAGTTGCATAATCCTACACAGCCTTGTTAGCGTGGAGAAAAAAAGGTTTAAATTATAGGTATGCTGTACCTCAAGATGAACGAGAGTTGCCTCGGTGTAGGGCTGGTTCTTGCTCAAACGTTCCAGAATGACTGTGTCGGCTCCTTTCGTAAAGATCTTGATCTTCCTGTCAGGTCCACGGACAACTGTCGACATCCTCTTGCGCGTCGAATTAAACTCGCAAACATTCAGAATCTCAAATTCGCAAGATTGTCCTTGAATGTTGACGAAGACTGATTTAGGTTTCCGCATCTAAATAGAAGGTCGAGCGTTGAGTGTTTCGTCGTTGGACGAGTTTAAATGTTACGTACGTGAAATTGATATCCTAAAAGCTCTGCGCCTGCAACAAGTGCAGCTTCATCCGGGCTTGAGGCCTGATAAACCATTTTGCCGTCGTGAACCTCTGGAATGACGGTATGACAGACGGATAGAAGCGTGAGGAATTCTTGAATGGCCGCCTTCTCCAGCTCAGCCTGAGATCCACTACTTGAGGTGGAGGGTTGATCCAGGAAGGGATTGGAGGCGCCATTGAGTATCTCTTTCATTTCCGCAAATGTTCTCCAACCACCACGGCCATCCACTTCCTCTCGCTTTGACTCGTCCACGACCTCTGCATAGGCTACTCCAGCAATACTGCAGCACCGGAATTCCATTTCGTTACAAGTCAGCGTACCGGTCTTGTCGCTGAATACATATTCGATTTGACCGAGTTCTTCGACCAGAGACGATGTGCGACAGAGTGCAGGGGTATCAGTCTTGGCATAATACATGTCGAGATCTGAATTGATGAGCTGGGCCTGTTGAAATTTGACAACCTCCATAGTAACGATAAGAGAAATGGGAATCAAGTTGTTGTAGAGGATGATGAAGGTTAGGATATCTAATAAGGAGGTAAATAAATGTCAATCCAAAAATGACGAACTCAAATCCAAACCTTCAACGAATCCTTTAGCTGTAAAAGAAGTATATTAGCGAAAAAAAGGGTTGGCATAAAAACATGGTATTTCTGACCCCTTCCTGTCAATGTTGCAGCTTCTACGAGATACCATTGGGAGCTAGAAAAGAACCAACTCCTGATACTGCTGCCAATGGTAGATCCAAGCGAAAGAGCAAGAAGCAGAATAAACAAGAAGACGATTTGTACGTTGACCTGGCGTTCAACCGCCGTGCGCTTGATAGGAGCAGCTCTACTTCAAGTCAGATCGATGACGATGATGATCGAAAAAAGCACGTACGTCGCATTCCTCATCAACTTCGTTTCGTGGCCAGTAAAGACCACTAATCCATAAACCCAAGGTGTGTTGCGCAGCTGTGCCCCACGCAAAAGAATTTGATCGGGACCCAGAGGAACTTGTTGTGGTACGCCTCCCTGCGTCATCAAGTCAAGTGTACCTTCATAGGTGTATAGAGAATTATTCGGATGTTCTGAGCGCAGAGAGCCGTGTAGAGTATTAACCGCCGAAGGGTTGGTTAAGGAAGATGTCTGTGTCGAGGCTTGTTTGATTTTCAGGTTAGTTTCGCTGTAAAACGTCAGATCGAATTCCAATGGTGAAAATAATGACAGCTCACCCATCTAAATTTGACGTTTCAATATAACATAGTCCTTCAGGCTCACTAGAGCTAATTAAAACCATATCAGCAGGAATGAAGTCGTTGCTCTCCAGTCGCACAACATCCCCCACAGATATATCCTTCCATTTCTTGTCAGCAAACGTGGATTGAGGCGTCAGCACTTTAGCTTTTCTGGAATTCAGCTCTGAATCAGATTGGTGGCGTTTCTATGAAACGTTGTGAATAGAGAGTAGGATTGCAAGAATATGATACACGAACAAGATCTTCTTGCACCTCCTTGAAGGCTGAGGCTAAAAGCACGACCGCAAGAGGGGCAATAGTAGTATATCTGTTTGTAGGCGAAACTCCAGGGATCTGCTGAATGAAGGCCGTGAACAAGAAGAAGAGGTTGGCATATTTAGAAAATTGTTCTGTTTCTGGGTCAGAAAACGATGGTATGACAATTGACTGCGCTCACCGAATAAAAACTTTGGCAAAAAGGTTGCCATGTTATATTTACTCGTCGAAACAAAATTGGAGGAGAACTCCGAGTTTGCTTCGCTGTTATTGAGAGCAATAACTCTTTCTCCGGTCAAAACCTTTTCCTTCTTCCACGGCCATTTCCATTTTTTGGACTTTGCTTGTGACATCTTGGGTTGCTGAGACTTGGTTCCGGGAAAATTTGCAGAGCCCTTAAAAGGTTGACCACTGTTGGGTTGAACATCGTCGTCGTCGAAATTCCAACCCTGCGGAAGTCCGCTTGTGGAGGGTGATGTACCCAGGCCAGCTGGAGGAGCGCCAGAGCGCGCTAGTGGTAGACCACTCTCCTGTGATTGCATAGGTGCAGGACGTCCGAAAGCAGAATCCGGTACATTGTCATCCTCGTCATCGAAAAAAGGGTCCATAAGTTGTGAAGAGCGATCCGAGTACGGGCCAGCCGCGCTTTGCGACGGAGGATATCCATTATTCGCAGGTTGGTATTGCCTTGTTGCCGGGTTGGATTGAGATACGAGTCGTAAAAAATCGTCACTCATAGTTGGCTACAAAAAGCCAGACCTTTCCCTGAACCAGGCAAGGTCTATTGACGATTATGCAGAGAAGTTGTATGAATGTCAGTCACAGTGTTACTACAAAACACCCGCAGCCAGCAACAACGGCTATTACCATAACAGTACCAAATAAAAAGGCTATTAGTAGTGGTTAATAATACATTCATCCGTTTACTTATGGCTATTTCAAAAAGAAAAAAATCTGCTCAAATATCATCGACTGAAGATAATGAAAATACTACTCGACCCGAGGATAATCTGGATTCCAAGGAGCAGCTTAAAACAGAAGTGGCGGAATTGAAGAAGTCAGTCAACGAGGTATCGCATTTCAAGTCATTCAACGAAACTGAAAGGAAAGCCTTGTTCATGATAACTTCTTCTCCATAGCGCCCCTTCTTCATCAAAGGTCGATTTCTTTTTCCTCTAGGAATATTCTGTAAGTATTTACAAGCCTTAAATAGCACATGAAATCATCGCTCAACCCTCGATCTACCCCTGAACAGTTGGCATCCTCTTGGGCTTCGCATTTGTCGAACCAGAGGATATTCAAACCCTACACAGTCATGTATCCACACTCGCTAACGAATACGATATCAACATTCCACAACTACCTGATATCGATTTAAGCCGCATGGAAGTCGAATGGGCCCGCCTCAAAAATAGCATTCCGGAGGTCTGGAAGTTCAACAACGACGGTCGCGAATTCCAAGCAGGTCAAACCATGAAGGCCCGAGGCTTAACTGCTCAACATCCAGTAATATTAATACCCGGAATCATCTCAACAGTCAGTTCTTGCCTTCTTTCGACGTCTGTTATATTGATCCTTGAACACCTAGGCTCTAGAATCATGGTCAACGACTCCAGAATACCGACCATTCTTTCGCGAGAAGTTATGGGGAGGATTTAACATGTTATCACAGGTCACCTTTAACAAAGAAAGTTGGATATCTTCAATGATGCTGGACCCTGTAACTGGTCTGGATCCCCCACATGTCAAAGTTCGTGCCGCAGAAGGATTGGACGCGGCAAGCTCCTTCGTTCAAGGCTACTGGCTTTGGTAGGCAGGTTTAAAGAATACAAACACGCCATTGACGCGCCCCATTCAGGTCCAAAATCATAGAAAACCTTGCCGTTTTGAATTACGACACGAATAATTTATTCTTAGCGCCTTATGATTGGAGGCTCTCATATTATAACTTGGAGGAACGTGATGGCTACTTCTCGAAGCTGAAATCCATCATTGAAGGTCTCAAGTATGCTATTCTTCTTACTGCACTTTGATCGACACTCACCGGACCAGGCAGCGACAGAAGAAGAAGGTTGTCATTGCTGCACACTCTATGGGATCCACGGTAAGTTAAGAGTTGAACGTCAAAACTACTTCCAAGTCTCACTGTTTTTAGGTCATACTTGTGAGTCGTATTAAACCTGATTCTGCGTCTCAAACTTAATGATCACCGGATAGTATTTGTGAGCGGTCTCCACTACTTTGCTCGGTGAATAGCCCCTCATCTCCATTAGCTTCAAGTGGGTTGAATCCCCCGATCACGGAAAGGGGGGCCCGACATGGGTCGAGGTACGCCTTTCTGTTTCACCGCTAATTGTTTTAATCGTTGTCCAGGATCACATTGATAGTTATATTTCGATTGCTGGAACGCACCTCGTGAGGCTGCTTTTCTACGTGAATCAAAATGAGTCTAATTCTTCTATTCCTTTTGTAAGGGAGTTGTGAGTACCATGCTATCCAAGTACTGTTCATGTGGTTGAAATCATGTGACAGTCCAAAGCTATGGCGGCGTTTCTCTCTGGGGAAATGAAGGATACAGTACAGATGAACCCAGCTGGTGCATACGGTTTGTGTGTTCATTTGGTCAGAGTGTATCCCATCTGACTCCAGTCCAGTATTGGAGCAGTTCTTCTCTCGCAAAGAAAGACAGCGCCTCTTCCGCTCTTGGGCAGGCAGTGCTAGCTTATGGATGAAAGTAGGTTGTCTCTGCTGTTCCTTTGGAGCGTTGGAAGGGTAATGAGACCTTTTTAGGGTGGAGACGCGATCTGGGGAAACGCTACCCATGCGCCTGATGACGAATGTGACGCGCACCATACCCATGGGGAGTTGATAGCATTCCGAGAAGTCCACAATGGCAAGACCATCGCTCGGAATATGACGACCGACGAGGCTAGCATTTGGATTTTACAACACACGCCGACAACGTTTCAGGTGACAGGTTCCCTAATATTGGCGTTGACGTTTCATCTTATCTTCGATTAGAAAATGATCGAAAGCAACTATTCTTACGGATTTGAGCGCGACGAGGAACAGCTGAAGCGCAACAATGGAGACCACCGCAAATGGACCAATCCACTGGAAATCCAGTAAGAAGCTATGTTCCCAACCTTGGTCTCGCATGCTTAATCTCTTCAGATTGCCTCTGGCACCTTCCATGAAGATGTACTGTGTTTATGGCCACGGAAAAGAAACAGAGGTGTGTTAATGTTCTTTTTAATGGTACGGGTTAAGCTGAAGCCGCCTTCAGCGCTCGTATTGGTAATCCAACTTTACTCGTATACTCGTAAACTTCTTGAGATGCTGATGCAGAAGTCACATTAAGGTATACCACGGGTGTGTACGAACAAGATGAAACAACAACGGGGGTTGCCGACGGAGAGTGCCATGATGATAGCGTCGAAGGTTGCTCAAACCGGAGACCATTAGATATGCCTCTATCACGAAGAAGTTGGATCGATGCAGCGTACACGAATGAAATGGTTTGGCCAAAGGTGAAGAATGGAGTTAAGATGGGTGAAGGTGATGGCACAGTAAGTTTGCTCAGTCTGGGAGCGATGTGTGTAGAAGGATGGAAACGCCGCCGATGGAATCCTGCTGGTATCAAAGTCACTACAGTGGAGGTGAGCACTTGGCCGGTTTTTGTGTTCGACCCTATACTCAGATGTTTGAAGTTACCGCATCGACCTATATTGACTATTCCGCGCGGAGGAGCCAACACGAGTGATCACGTCGATATCCTTGGTTCAACGCGCTTGAACGAGATTATCCTGGCGGTAGCTGCAGGTGCTGGGGAAGAGATACAGGAATCATTGGTTTCCAACATCACAGAATATGCGCGCAAGATACAATGGGATTGATCTACGGATGTGGTGCTTTCATGATAATCACTAACTATAATGTACAACGATTTTTTTTACTTGGTAATGACATGCTACGACCCGGGAGATGTAGAATTCTCAGATAGATCCAATCTCACGTTATATATGTTGGCAGTACGCAATTTATTCCATGCATCACTGACTTTATCTGCATAAGAGATGATCCGGTCACTAAAGTCGCTGAGGTTTTTGGGTCGATACTCTTCAGCGAAGTGCGGAGCTTCCAGTACTTCGCGGACGGTTTGGCTATATGACATAAGTAAAAATGCCGTATGCATAGCAAAGGTACGTACCCTTCCAGCCTCTGGTCCTCGGCAGATGCAAGGGTGTCGTTGATGTACTTGAAGGACATATGGGCCGCCTTACGAAAATGCTCTCTCTCCTCGGCTTTCATGCCATGTTGAAACTTGAGGATTGGCTGGTTGTGAGGGTGGTCGGCAGAATCTTCAAGGAAGGAAAAGTATTGGTTCCACCGTACCCAAAAGTCAGTATTGGATTGTTGCAGCCATCTATGACAGATGTCCTGTTCCATTTACAACATGTGAGCAGAGTAGGCAGGGTGAAATGGAAGGACTTGCTATTCTACAGCAAAAAGCGACTATTTTTAAAAATAGCTGCCGCATAGTGGAAGCCTCCTGTGTAAATTGCATGAAAAATTCTTTATCTTGGTCATGCAGAGTGGGCATATTGGGATCATGATGCGGTTCCCCGCTGAAGTACTCATGAAACACGAGAACTTGGGTCATTTTCTCGACGATGAACGAGCGGTAAAATTCGATCATAGCAAGAACATCCAAGAATTGTGGTGTCAGATCGATTTGAAGCTGTGGGCAAATGATTGACTTTAAGGTGAATGAATATAACTCGAGAGGCAAAGCGCGTTCCGAGTAGTCTTTGTGGACATCTGGACCAAGACTCTCCAAAATCTCTGCATTTCATACATGAGCGCTGAGTTTAAATGCTTTAAAATATTCCTGACCTATCTTTCGAAGAGTTTCAGCTCTCCTGGTATCAACATCCAAAGAATTGTCAAAATCGTCAAAGTCCTTGATGACTGCGTCCATATTCAACGAATGATATCAATTGTTCGTCCAAAGAGGGAATGCGAGCGTGGGAAATTGTACCAAAGAAAGGGGGCTGGAGATCCAGATATCCTCACCGAGTCCGGATAATCTGAACGCGTCTTCTTACAATAAATAAAATAAAATAGATGGAATATTTTTGACAGAATCTGTCCAGAATTTAAGTTTAAATGATTTTTTGCTTTATTTTATTTTATTTTTGATTCGGTGTCCGCGGGTAGATTTGTATTCTGGAATGGATGTGGATGTTTCCCAAAAAGGAAATCAGTCTTCCTTTACCAGTCTTCTGGACATTTATTGGAATTTCCAAAGGTATATAAACCTTTCCTCTCTCGTTGAATCAATCCTATCTGTCTTTCTTCCCTTCCCCTTCCTAATGCCATCCGCACTTCCCTCTTCTATCCCTCCGAATGTATTTTATCTTCTTTCTTTACTTTTTTTTTCTTCTAATCTCTACCAACAGCACTCACAGATCCTCATCATCGGTGGCGGTCCAGCAGGTTCTTACGCTGCTGCTGCTCTTGCAAGAGAAGGTTTTCAGGTTACCTTGCTCGAAGCTTCAAAATTTCCAAGGTTTATCTTATCTTTTTTTACCTTTGTTTCGACCCGTGTCCAACCGAATTCCAGGTACCATGTAGGAGAAAGTCTTATTCCCTCGGTTCGCCACTACCTTCGATTCATCGGCGCAGAAGAAAAGGTCATCAAACACGGTTTCATACAAAAGGTAAATCCTTCTCTTGTTCTCGATCGTCATTGTTCTCTAACCTCTTTTAAGCCTGGGTCGGCTATTAAATTCAATCAATTCAAACGCGAAGGCTGTAAGTACTAGGTTGTCATTTATCAGGCAAGATGTCGAACCTCATACCGCTCTAGACACGGATTTTGTAGCTCTTGGATGCAACAACAGTGCCTGGAATGTCGTACGTATCGTCTCTTTACCGTATACAAGTCAACCCATCTCATTTCTGCTTCAGGTTCGATCCGAATTCGATCAGCTTCTTTTAAACCATGCCCGCGCTTCCGGTGCTACAGTCTATGAACAGACCAAAGTAGAAGCAATAAACTTTGCTGGTAACATGGATCAACCCATATCCGTAGATTGGGTGCACACCCCGCCTCCAACAAGTCTTCCGACCCCACCTTCATCTCCCAGGGAGCACGGTTTCTCTAGCTTCCTCCCTTCTTACTGTAACGGCAATGTCAGGAAGGCCGCTCCATCACAACCTATCCGCGGCCAGACTTCCTTTGATTATGTCGTCGATGCTACAGGTCGTGCTGGTATTCTATCTACTCGTTACCTCAAAAATCGGCACTTCAATGCTTCTCTGAAAAATATCGCCGTCTGGGGCTATTGGCGTCATGTTGGGGAGTATGGAAAAGGCACTAAACGCTTTGGCGCTCCTTGGTTCGAAGCGTTGACAGGTTGTGTTCTCCCTTATCTGTGTTCGTCGAACGTTGTCCGCTAAAGCACAGCCTAACAGATGAATCCGGTTGGGCTTGGTTCATCCCTCTTCACGACGGTTCAACCTCAATCGGGGTCGTCATGAATGAAAAGGCGTACAAACGTCGATGCCAGGAGCCCTTTCCAATGTCACCGTTTCCAGCCACTTGCACTCCTTTCGACATTTCGTCGACAACGACCGCCCTTTATTTGGCGAATATCTCACTGGCACCGGGGCTCATGAGGCTTATCACGGGCGTCAGTCTCCTGAAAGAGAACAGCGTCCGCAGTGCAAGCGATTTTAGTTACTCTGCTCCTTCTTATGCTGGATATCGTTATAGGATAATCGGAGACGCAGGGGGTAAGCTCCAGTTATAGTTTTATTGCGTCGAACTCACAGAAGCTCAGCGTTTATTGACCCCTTCTTTTCGAGTGGGGTTCATCTTGCTATGACCTCCGCACTATCCGCATCGGCCACCATTTGCGCGTCAATTCGCGGCCATTGCACCGAGACCGAAGCTGCCACTTGGCATACGAAAAGGGTATCTACAAGTTATACGCGGTTCGTACCCCTGTTCGTATGCTTATGCTCCATCTTTAACACTCCGTCAAGGTTTCAAGTCGTGGTATTGAGCGCTTACAAACAAATTCGATCTCAATCGGATGACATCCTCTCGGATATCGACGAGGATAACTATGACCGGGCATTTGCGTTCCTGCGGCCAGGTAAAAGTTTACACAAGTCCCAATGTTTATATTTACTCAAACGTTGTCTCAAGTAATTCAAGGTGCTTCGGATATGGGCGCTAGGCTCTCAGAAACTGAACTCCAAAGGTCATTGGATTTCTGTGTGAAACTCTTTAACCCGACTTCTCCTGAGCAGCACGAGCGTGTATCGCTTAGGGGTGACATATCTCAGGAACTATTAGACGTTGCTTCACCTGTCGTGGATCCCTTTGTGTTCGAACAAGCCTTACATGCAAGCGCCTCCTCCGACGGGGAAGAAAGCGACAGCAGCCAGTCCTCTGCTCGATCGACATACATCAAAACATTAGAAACGAAGATGGTGCTCGACAAAATCAATGCTCGACGCATCATCCACAACGAATATTACATTAACAATCTCGAAATCGAACAGTTCGATGGCTTGGCAGTTCGACTCGAACGAGGGAAATTGGGTTTACGACTACTTTAATCTTACCTGCTTTTCATTTATTTCAACTTTCAAGCATCCGTTTTATTCATCGAGTTCACTTCTTTTTTCGTAACGACCTTTTATGATGCATTCACTCTGTAGCAATTAGTTCTTCGCCGTGTCCTTTTCAACGTCTTCATCTTCGACTGTGTATAACAGCTTAGTCTCAATTCCGAGTCTGTGTAGCACTACTTTTTTTTATCATCCTTTTTATGAAATTTAAAGCCTCGCACGTCCCGTATCAGATATTAGAAAACCTTTCAACACCATTGTACATTTATTTGAGAGAACCATGATGTTTCTGTCTTCGATACACCATAACAATACATCTAATCTATACACAATGAATGTTCTCCAAAAGTCAGGGATATACAATACATGTAGGAGGGGCTCAGGTGGTACACATGGAATATGGCATGTTGATCATGATAGTCGTAAAATGTCATTCAAAGCTACTTATCGTTTCGCGCTGGTTCTCGGCGATGACTGGATATTGTACCCGGTTGTCTTGAAGGAGTACTGGAATCTGGACCTGTTTGGACTTCATTCGGTGGAGACCACGGATAGTCTTCTGCGTATTCGCTTTTCTGACGAGGATGCACCAGGGAACGGAGCCAAGCAGAGACAGAGCCATTCTCTGTAGTGCTAGGCTGAGGAGTCATTGGAAACGACGTTGATTCATGGCCAATAACACCTTGTGATGTGGATGAGATCTGAGAACGAGGATTCGGATTAAAAATATGTGACGCAAGACCTTTCGAGGCCGGACCGTAACGACCCCTTGTTCCATACGCGAACTCGGGCATGTATGTGGGAGCTACGATCGCAGGATTAGATCGTGAAGGAAACGGGAGCGAAACGTCGTTGTAAGGGTAGGGAATTGGATAGCCGGGGTGACTTGGAGATGTCTGTGCAGGCCCCCCTTCAAGAAGTTGGGCCTGCTCCTGTGCTGCATTAGAAGGCACTCCAGTGGAGTGGTGTTTAACCGGATAAAGAACGCTAGCGTATGGATGACTGTCGTAGCCATTATTGGAACGGTAATTGTGAGAAATAGTATCATATGGGTTGGCTTCCTGGTCGTAAGAAAGGAGGGTTGGTAATCGTCTATGAGTGGCTGAATCATCATATTCTGCTTCTTGTCGAGAAGTTGATAAACGATTATAAACTGTACGCCACCAGGGAACCCTTGCTACGGCACTTTCGTCGCGTCGTATGGGTCGCTGCAGGGGCTCTCGAGGTTCTAACATAGGTAGTAAAATGAAAGTTAATCAATCAAACCGATCATGATGAGGTTTAGAATTAAGCCTACCTGTTGGATGACCTAGTTTCTCTAGCTCCCGATCTATCTTCACCTGAAGGCTCTCACTTCCTTCTTGCCTGGGATGGCCAATCCTAAAACGGTGTTCATAAGGACCCATATGTAACCACTGCCGTCTACCCTCTATTTCATACTCTTGATCGACATGTACTTCAACTGCAGGAAAAACAAGGTCGTTTATCCCCTCTTGTGAATCACGAGAACGAAGAGAAGTTCCAGCAGGTGCCTTTTGGATCCTCGGTCGTCCAAATGCACCCTCATAGTGTGCCGTCCTACGGACTTTGAAATCAGGCTTAGGTTCCCTGCCGCGGGTCTTGTCGAAGAGGTAAATGCATCCAACCCAAATTTCACGAAAGGTTTCACGGAAGTCCATTGCGTGACCCAGTGATCTCCACTGTGGAGTTTGTGAGGGAGGTGACAACTCTGGTGGAATTGGTTCCCGATATGGTTTGTAGGTGAAGGCCTTGATGTGAAGGAAGGAGAACAGCCTGAAAGGCAACGATGAAGCTGTCATTGAGAGAGTGGAGATAATAAAACAGCAGGCTTCTTACATCATTTCAAACGTCTCTAAAACTGCTCCGATGCCAATGTTGATGTCCTCTGCGGTCATAAATTGGGACTGGTAAATGTTTTAACTGAAAAATACCTTATCATGCACGCCAAAATGGTTGAACATACCCCTTTGATTACTCCGACCATGCTTAGCAGAGACAAAAATGTGGCTTGCCAGAACGTCAGAAACACTGCAACGACAAATCAGGGGACAAATAGGACTATAAATCTCAATCAACTTACCCACAGCCTTGATGGCAAAAAGCTTGAGGAGTGGTTTGTGAGGTGCAAGCTCTTTCGATACCACGACATAAAGCTGAATTAAACAATACATCGCCACTGTGACAGATAAAGATATTATGATCATGATCTAAAGTGAAAAAAAGTCAGGTCACAAATGTTCTCGATTAAAAAAGAGAAATCCTCACCCAGCTGTGTCCCCATCCCAGACCCCAGGACGACTCGCAGTAAAGGCCCATGTAGTCTAAGATGACGGCTGCAAGTGTTGTGCTGTAAGAAGGGTTCATGTTAAGATAACACCCCCAAAAAAATCTCTGGTAAAAAGATGCCTACGTAGGTCGAATGACACAGTACTGAAGCACTCCCCATTTCATTAACTGCAAGAAGTAGAGCCCATCCTGCAAGGATATTCTTGTAAAAAGAAGAATAACTTCGTACAGCTGAAGGATTCACCTTGGGTTTCCATTTCACGAAACCAAGAGGGAAAACCCACTTGGCTCTCTTCTTCCCATTTCTAGCATTGATTCTATCAGCTTCTTTAGAAAGGCCAGCTTTCATGAAGATTCGTTTCTGCTCCTCCTCGTCGTGCGAGAGGTACATTAGGAGCAGGTAGAAGAACGCCGTCAGGACAATAGCTTCATAGGCATCGCGAACCAAAATCAAAGGGGTGGAATGATTCTATGACGGGGACATTAAGACGGGCCTAGGTATTTTCAGAAGAGACAACTTACCCAAAAAATGAAAGACGCAAAGCTGATGATGGCATATAGTGGGACCATAAATAGCAGCCTCACAATGTCTACACTGGGATTAATTGGTCGTCTTTTGTAAGGAGGAAGATGTGCGCACATCTTTGTTCTCGTTTCTGCGTACGCCGGCTATCAGGTCACGATCCAGCATATTTCACGGATAAACGTGAGGACTTACATTCGTATACCACTGAAGATGTTTTCGTACGAGCCAGAAGGAAGTTATTATCGCTATGAGCGCAAAGCACCCTGAGACTATCCATCCAATCTGAAAGCAAGCATTAGACTCCTGGGCAGTTTTGAGGTTTGATGCCTACATGGTAAGCTAGACATTGACTTAAGTAGCGGCATGAATACAAATGAACGAGGATCATACTTTGAAATACGACGTTCCCATTCTGAAACAATGGAGGTGGTTCTTGGGCAGCAATTTCTTTATGGCAGAGTCCGTCGTCTGCTTCTGTGTGATTGGACATGGTAGGAAAAGCAGGTCAATGCCAGAAGTCGGCAATTGCACTGGTGAGGGTTGATCGTAAAGGTCGTAAAGTCGTAAAATAATCGTTACAAAGAAATCTTCCTGTACATGAAGAGTTTATTTTCTCGAGCTGAATTGCCTGAATACCCAACCAAGCAAATCAGTCGATGAGAGGAGCTCAAGATGATGATAGCCCCTGGAGTTCTATATATGGACATCACTGACGATATGCTTGGCAAAACAAATACTGGCTTTCAGTCTTTGCATTATCATTTCTTGAACGTAACTGACAAAAGTGAGTTTCGTTCTAAACAACCTTAAAATGATCTGAATCATACATCTCCTGTGCGTACCCCAACCTAGAAGAAGTGAAAACTCAGGTAGGACTGCAATGTATGCACACTCGGCAGCCTTGTCTTCTTTCAAACATTCTCTTCTTGACATCTCCAAGTGACCTGAGGAAAAAATGCTATGAAAAGAGCAACAACATGGCACTCATCTGAAAAATTCAAAGCTTCAGTTTAGAAGACGATTTCTTATCTTCTTCACCGGAAGACTAGCCGACCTATCAGGCGGGACTCACTCAGACAGGCAGCGACCTCAAATGAGGATTCTTTGGGCTTTTTGTTGTATCGCCATCTGGTCGGCTTGTGCATCTTACTATTCTATTGCGCTCTAATCTCACGCTCACTCCTGCCACAGGCTGCCCTAGTTCTATCCTTAGTAAATCCGCTCCAGCTTCTCAACTATTTGAAGAGTTATTTTGTTTCCGTCTAACTTGAGACAGCGTCTATCAGCTTGCCATGTCACACACTCCCACCACTACGATGCAATTTTTAACCTGAAGTAACAGCCTCCCGGCTCGAGTCTCTGTCCTGTACATCCTCTGTTTGTTACTTTCAAAGGTACTGGACATCTGCGGTCTGACAGTGCGTTAGAAATCTCTGGGTTCTTTCGCTCAAGGTGTTCGTTTTCGCTGCGAGAATTGCCTTCGAGCTTCTCTCCAAGCTCAGGCTCATACCACGTCTTATGACTTCATGAGACGGTCTCAGGTCACAAATATTTCTTCTCTGTCAGTTCTATCATGTGTTGTTGGGATGCTTCTGCGCCATATGGGACGAGTCTTGTTTTTAGAAAAAAACCTTTGAAATCTTGAAGGGTGGTCCCAAAAGAGGGCTATAAAACAGGAATGATCGAGGTCAACGTCGACAACCCATTATCCACTCTAAAATGCGCTCACTGTTGACAACGTTCGTGGCGCTGGCCATTGCTCAGATTGGCTTTGCGCAAAGTGCAATGGATGGCCTCCAGAACGCGATGGCAATCCAACGCGAACAAGTATCGCGCATGCAAAACTTCTTAGCGTCTGAAGCCGTTCCTAAACGAGGACCTCCTAGCAGCCCCACCACCTCCACTATCACATTTTCAAACCCAGCTGCGAGAAAGTTTTTGGTTGACGGCACCAAAATCCCTGATGGTAACCTTTTGCGTTTTATCTCTCCATGCCTGCAGACTGACCATGCTTTTTCAGTTAACTTTGACGCAGGACCGTCCTGGTCAGGCCTCATGCCTATCTCAGGTGCAAAGAACGAAACTAGGAAACTGTTCTTTTGGTAACAACTTCAACTTGTCTCTTGTTCTTGCTTGCTCTAAAGTGGGTTCATACAGGTTCTGGCCCACTACCGATCCTACGAACACGAAGGATCTCGTTTTCTGGACCAATGGCGAGTGCCTCATCAAACCAATCTAGATTAACTCTCATAGCCGTTTTGACAGGTGGGCCTGGTTGCTCCTCTTTAGAAGGATTCTTGCAGGAGAATGGTCCCATTTGTAAGTTGTTTTGTTGAATCAGTCGACCGTGGCTTATATCGCTTCATCTCAGCTTGGTCTTGGGGTCAGGCAGAACCCACCCCGTACGCTTTCCCCCAATACATGTGGATATTATCAAGGAATAATGACTCCTTTTATCCAGAAATCCCTGGTCTTGGACAAAGCTCTCGCATGTTTTATGGGTAGAGCAACCCGTTGGGGTATGTGGTTTAATTTGTCAACATCGACGAAACACTTAAAAAAAGCATCAGACTGGATTCAGTCAAGGAACCCCTGATATTTCGAACGATGACCAGCTCGGGGCTGAGCTCATGGGCTTTTTAGAACAATTTTTGGAAGTTTTCCAAGAGCTCAAGGGCAACAATCTATGGCTCACAGGCGAGAGTGTGAGTGAATGCGTTGCTGGCTTTGACTTCAAGCTAATTCATGTTTACAGTATGCAGGATTTTGTGCGCCTACATTTCTATATCTATCCGCGTTGCTTTTCCTGATGATGTATGTCTAGATGTTCCATACATAGCAAATTGGATCTATGAACATCCCGGTCTTGAACTCGCACTGAAAGGGATCTGGATCGCAGATCCATCTCTCACTTATGGTGCTGTTCAGCAAGAAATCCCTGCCCTTCGCTTTGCACAAGTAAGTGTCATGTCTTTCCATGGCGCTCATGTTAAGGTATCTGATGTACCGATGTTATCAAGGCGAACAAGAATCTCTTCCCATTCAACAGCACGTTTTGGGCACAGCTTCAGCAAATTTCCGACTCTTGTGGTTACACTGACTACCTTGGCAAATTCGTGACCTATCCACCAGCTGGCCCCCTTCCTCTTGTTGGCACGAATGGCACATTCACGACTACCGCCAATTGCCGTATCCATTCGCCGATTCAACGCGCCGTGGGAGTGTGGGTTCAATTTCAGCTGTTCATTTTCTTCTGCTAATTCATGCTGTCAGTCTCAATCCTGCGTTCGACGTATATCGGTAGGCTACCTTTTTATGTGCAGACATGAAATGAAACTTAAATCCGACCAGCGTATCCGATACATGGCCTAACCTTTGTAAGTATTCGCTCTCGATTGTTAGCCTACGCTTTAACTCGAGACTGGGCCTGTAGGGAGCGTTTTGGGGTTCCCTCGTGCCACTCAAGAATTCGTTTACTTCAACCGGTATGTGCCCAAGACACATTTGTATCATTAAAGAAGCCTGATCTTCCTATTTATTATTTAGAACTGATGTGAGTATTAACCCATTTTAAAGCCTAATCGAAACTGAACATACCATATAATACAGGTTCAAGACGCTATCCACGCACCCCATATCAACTGGAACTCTTGTGCTAACAACGCAGTCTATGTCAACCCAGCCACTGGAGGATCTGGCAGAGACATGTCGATTGCCTCGACTCTGAGCGTTTTACCGAACGTAATCGATAAGTCGGTGCGAACTGTAATCGTACATGGGCTTGCTGTGCGTCCTTTCATTCGCCAGAATTCACGCCGCAATTGTGATGGTTGATACACAGGATTATATTCTAATCGCAGAAGGGACAAGGATTGCTATCCAGTGAGAAACTTTACTTGATGTGCAATTTTTCATATCCGAACAGTACGTTCGTCTAGAAACATGACGTGGGGCGGCGCACAAGGCTTCCAAAAGCCTATCGAGGAAGAAAGCTTTACTGTGAAAAATATGGGTGTCTACGGAAGCATGCACACGGAGCGCAAACTGACCTGTGAGTCTTTATTTTTTGTTCATACGCTTGACTTTTCATCCTTTCTGTTTTATGAATAGATGTCGAGTTCTTTTTCAGTGGCCATATGACACCACGTATGCATTCTGAGTCATTGATTCGAAGCAGATTTTGACTAGATGTTTACAGAATTTGTTCCCTGGGCTGCATTTAACACGATGTCTTATCTGCTGGGAAGACAAGATTCTCCTAGCACTTAGACGGCTGTATGGTTGTAGGATAAATAAAGGAGCTTGTAAGACCGTAAAGATTTAAATGAATTGAATTATCAAATAAGGATCGGCCGAGCTGATTTTGTGTTAGATTTGAAAAGTCACGTTAGCGATTAAAAGGGTATTTAAATTATTAACGAGGCTGACCACTTTTTCACTTCCTTTTCCTCCTTTCTTCCGTCTACTCTCAAGCTATGGCTACAGACTCCCTTCCGAAAAACCTTCAAGGCCAGCTCGATGTCCTTATGATTGATAATTTCGACTCTTTTACTTGGAATTTATATCAACAACTCTGTCTGCATGGCGCAGATGTCACCGTAATCCGAAATGACGCTATCTCGCCCGAGCTCTTTCCTCAATTGAGGATCAACTCGCTCATAATCTCGCCAGGACCAGGTCACCCACAGACAGACTCTGGTATCTCAAAGGCAGCGATCGAATATTTCCAGGGCAAGGTCCCCATCCTCGGCGTCTGCATGGGTTTAGAATGCATTGTGGATCTTTATGGAGGAAAAATCGCGTGAGTTGGCTGCAACCCAAAATTTCGTTGCTTATTCACAATTTTTGAACAGGTATGCTGGCGAAATCATGCACGGAAAAGTTAGCAAAATCCGACATGACAATCGGGGCTGCTTCAGGGGTATTCCTCAGGGAATTGAATCTATCCGTTATCACTCCCTCAGTGCAGACCATTCTACCCTTCCCGCTGAACTCGCAATTACCTCGGCAACAGAGGAATCTGGCGTTATCATGGGTGTTCGGCACCGAAAGTATACCGTCGAAGCCGTACAGTACCACCCAGAAAGTATTCTCAGTGAAGGCGGAAATGACCTCGTTCGCAACTTCCTTGCTCTTCGTGGCGGCCTTTGGGAGGAAAACCCAGAAGCCCATGTGTTAGACAACACTCTTCCTCCTTTCCCATACGAGGCCCTTCCAAAAGAAGTCACCTCGAAACCTGGAGCAACCGCCAAGATACCCACCATCCTCGACAAAATCTATGCTCAACGTATTGCCGACGTCGAACAAGCACAGAAGACGGCAGGTACAACTTTGGCCGACTTGCAGACACTGCTATCACTCAACATTGCCCCACCTGCGATTCCTTTCCTCCCCCGTATTACCCAGACAGAAAACGGACGACCAGCTCTGTTTGCTGAAATCAAACGTGCATCGCCTTCTAAAGGACCCATCTCGGTCACAACCTCTCCAGCTACCCAGGCATTGACATATGCTCTAGCAGGTGCCCATACTATTTCCGTTCTGACCGAACCCAAATGGTTCCTCGGCTCTTTGCAGGACATGTTACATGCTCGTCAAAGCGTCGCCCATCTCCCCAACCGACCTGCTATTCTGCGCAAGGACTTTATTCTTAGCCGTTACCAAGTCCTCGAATCAAGGTTATGGGGCGCTGATACCCTTTTGTTGATCGTCAGCATGCTTCCGGAGCACTTATTACGCGATCTTTACAACTTCAGCTTGGAACTCGGCATGGAACCCCTCGTTGAGGTAAACAACGCAAAAGAGATGGAGATCGCTCTCTCCTTGCCTGCCAAAGTTATTGGCGTCAACAACAGGAACCTACATGACTTCCAGGTGGACATGAACACCACAAGTCGTCTAAGCGATATGGTCAAGGAGAAGGACGTCATCCTTTGTGCCCTTAGTGGTATCTCGAACGCAGAAGACGTGAATCGATATGCTTCCGAGGGCGTCAAGGCCGTGCTGATTGGCGAAAGTTTGATGCGCGCCAAGGACACTACTGCCTTCATTCGAGAACTGTTCTCTCTTCCACCAGCTCCCCCTCGCGACCATACATGGGACTCTCAACCTCCTCTCGTAAAAATCTGTGGCGTGAGGTCCAAGGACGAGGCATTGGCTATCGCGGATGCTGGTGCGGATCTCCTTGGACTCATGTTCGTCAAGAAGTCAAAAAGAGCCATCACTATCCATGACGCCAAAGAGATCTCGCAGGCTGTCCGGAAAAGGCGTATATCTAACGGAAATGCCCAAGCAGTTGACATTCCCGCATTTGAGAACGCTCCGTGGTTCACTACACAGGCCAGTCGATTCTCATACATCGCTTCCAACTCTGGACCCCATCTGGTAGGCGTCTTCCAGGATGCACCTCTAGAGGAGATCCTTCGCATCGTCTCGGAGGTTCAGCTTGACATGGTCCAACTTCACGGTTCAGAACCATTCGATTGGGCACAGCAGATCCCTGTCCCCGTCATTCGCGTATTCCATGTGAGCAGCTCTGGCAAAGGGACGGATGGAGTTACGCGCCCAGGAGGCCACAAGTTCGTCCTTCTTGATAGCGTTCGTGAGGATGGAAGCGGTGTCAGTGGTGGATCCGGCAAAGTGGTGGACTGGGGTTTGGCTCGTAAGGTGGTCGAGAATGGTGAGGTCATTACAGACGCATTTGCCAGATCGGATGCTGCGAAGACTGCCCCCAAGAATGCAGCACTTTCTTACCCCATGCCTATCATCTTGGCTGGTGGTCTTACACCGGAAAATGTTTCTTCTGCGGTTGGGGAGGTTTCCCCTTGGGCTGTTGATGTTAGTGGGGGTGTTGAAAACGACAATGGCACTGGGAAGGATATTGAGAAAGTCAAGGCATTCGTCGCCCACGCCAAGGGTTGGAAGTTGCAAACCAGTGAGGCGCCGAACGCAGCTTAGCGAGTCTTGTCAGCATGCATCCTTTGTATTTGTATCTAGTCTCGAATTACCCCGTACTTTTATAATCTTGGGCATTACTGTAATTGTCTTTCTATATACCATTTTCTATCACATTTCGACCGTTGGGGTCTCGTGAAAATTATGTATATAGAAAGGCAAGTGTTATCCAAAGTACAACGAAACGACAAAAACGGGAACACCTGATATGTACATGAAGCAGAAAGCAAAACTAGAAAGTAACCTGGGGTAGTACAAGTAGTAGACAAGAAGCAAATGATTTACAGGTATTTATCTCCTCCTATTAGCGAGTTCTTTTTCAAGCTCCTCGCTGGGGTCATCCATAATGGGGCTGGCAGCCCTCTCGGATCGATGAGTATAACTAGAAGTAGAGCCATGGTGAGGTCCGTATTCCTGGACAGGTGAACTCAAGATCTCATCGCGACTGGGAATAGGGAGGCTGAATTGAAACAACGATGAGTCATTGTCGTATGCACAGAAATAAATACCCACCTGTCTTGTCGGCGAATTTGGCCTGCAGCGCGGGCTTGTGCCCTGACTTCAGCACGGAATGCGTTGACCTCGCTGACAATGAGCTGCTTCATTCCATCGATGCTGTCTTCTTCCTCGAATGAGAAATCGAATATCTATAGTACGAATGAGTTTGACCCTGTTACCCAGCACCGCCAATCTACTTACCGATTCACAAACGGGTTCATCAGCAGGGTCATGCCAAACTTGGAGGTATGGATGATTGAGAGCTTGTTCGCAACTTAAACGCTTGGCGGGGTCGAAGCAAAGCATCTGAGAGAGGAGGTCGATGGCAAGGGGATTGGCCTGAGGATAAAGCGTCGAGAAGGGGACCTTGGGCTTGATCGGGAGAGATCGAATATAGTCTTGGGCCTGGATATTACTTCAGCATCTTTTTTTTTTTGAAACTACATGAATAGCGAGAGCTTACACGAGGACTTCCAACCCTTCTGAGGGTGTCCTCCGAAGGAGTTCCGAGGTAGTGAAGAATTTGGTTGAGCTGATCAACGTAACTGCATTATGATGAGCGCTGCTGTGCGCGGTTGATGTCATGGCGTGCTTACTCTCTGCCCTTGTAAATCGGCTTTCCTCCAAGTAGTTCGGCAAGAATACAGCCAACGGACCAGACATCGATTGCGGTGGACTAGCGATTTATTTCAGCAGAGTTCAAAAGAGATAACCTTGGCGACTGACATAGTTTGCAAAGCTAAGCATGATCTCGGGCGCTCTGTACCAGCGAGTCGCAACGTATTCAGTCATGAAGCCTTGATTTCCTGCCGCCCTTGATGTACCTCCTCCTGGGGTGTAGCCTCGAGCCAGACCAAAATCACAGATCTTCAGCTCGCAGTCAGCATTGACGAGAAGATTTCCAGGCTTGAGATCTCTGTGCAAAACATTTGCAGAGTGAATATACTTCAATCCACAGAGCGTCTGATAGATAAATGACTGGAAATGAGCATCGGTGAGAGGTTGACCAGAGCGGATCTGTAGGTAGACACGGTAAAGTTAAGATTGTGCTTGGTACGAATCACTGTACAGATGACGCTCACAATTGCGTGGAGATCGGCCTCCATAAGCTCTTCCTGTGGATTTCTATGAATACCTGGGATAGTTACAGGAATACTGCGGGCGTGACACCTACATAAAGGTAGACCTCATCGAAATTGCCGCTAGGTTGAAAGACGATGTCCATGTCATAGAGGCATGTGATCTGATATGAAATCAGAGTGGTAAGTGATATAGTTCAGCTAGAGACGAACGTTTTTGTGACCACGAAAGTGGTGAAGCAACCTGTGAAAGACATCGTCAAGATGATGGGCGCCCATGGTGCTGAATATACAGACCTGATCTCTCGAAGGCAACGCTTAGTTAGGATACGCTATAGATATTGCATTAGCAACTGAATCGAATGTTCGAGTAGTAAGACGCGCTGACCTTTGTGTTGATGTTAGTGATTTTCTTGATAGCGCATCCCTCGCCCGATCGACGATGCCTTGCTGCTACGACACAGCCATAAGCGCCCTGACCAAGTTCTTTGACGAACTGATATTCAGAATCTACGACAAAGGTAGAATTGAGGGCAGTAAAACTGTGCCTTTGCATGTTGGGGATGATGTGAACGCGTCAAAAGGAAGACGAACAAAGTGTAATCAAGATATACATCCGGAGATCAAGGGTCGAGACAAGCTCAAGCAAATATTGTGCCAAGCTAATTTATTTTTTCACACGGTCTGTAAATATTGTAGTAAAATACAAAAATAATATATGTTATAGAACATTTTAAAAAAAGATTTAAGACCATATTAATGATTTAATTCTGCACAGGAAGACGGTCTGCCAAGAGCGCATCAGACTGAAAGCGGATAAGTAAAGCAGTACTGTGGCTGTGTGGCTCTGAAAAGAGTCTTGTCTTGAGCGGTGTGGCACTGTCACAGTCAACCACACACTGCCTATATAAACATGCTACATCCCAACCACCCAACTACATCTCCCGTTCTCCCACAGCATGGCTCCTAAATTTTTGTGTTGCTTGCCTCTCCGACTCGGAGTTGCCGTTATTTCTTTCCTCCAGTTTATCTTCTGTGGCGGTACAGCTGGCCTTCTCTGGTGGGCTCTCTGGTCTAATCAAGAACACAATGATTGTGAGTTTAAACCCGACAATTTGGTCGTCATTTTTTACTTACTTGGTTATTAGGGTCAACAGTGACGAAAAACATGAAGTTAACCGTTATCATTGTCGCTAGTATCTACACATTCGCGACTCTCGTCAGCTTACTAGGGTGAGAAGTATTCAACTGCGCGGTTCTAAAAAAGCTGACATGTAGGAATCGTTGTAGATTCCTAGGCGCTCTCTTCAGAAAAAATGGAATGGTTAAAACCTTCTATATTTTGCTATGCGTCGTCTTTGGTGCACAAGTCGGTTCCAGCATCTGGTACCTCGTCACCTTCTACCGCAACAGAAGTCAGACCCTAAACGACTGCCTGGGTGATAAGCCTAACGACTCGGACCGCATTGCTCTCTGCCAGTCTATGGATGCATTCAGGCGTGTACCGCAAGGTGTCCTCATTGCATCTGTAGTTGTCCCGATCCTCGTCCAAGCCTGTAAGTACAATTGACAAGCATGGTTCCCGGACAACCCTAAATTTCTATTTTAGATGCCTGCTATGTCGTTCATCAGTATTCCAACCGGTTGACACAGCAAAAGGCGGAGAAGGCTCGCCAATCCGCAGTCTTCAACCAAGCCAGGCCAACTTATCAGCCTGTCCCAGTTGCTCAGGATCACGAATCGTACCCGTTGACACAGCCAACTGGTGCTTACCCTTATACTGATGCTGCTCACTCATTCGGCCACAACAAGGCATAAGCTACTACCTTTCATATTACCCTTTCTCATGCAGTGATGGACATTAATGGACCTGGACTTTAAGTAGGCACATGTACTTTAGATATACAATTAGTATTTTGTTTTCTTCTTTTACACATCATTGAATATATTTACGAGCCCTTTCCAGGTCTTCCTCGACTGTCGTATCATCTATCCAATGCCATTGGCGAGGAATTGCATCAGCCAATGCCGTGTAGTCGTCTCCATACTTGCTGTTGAACTCATACATCAAACCGGACTCATACGATCCCTCCAAAACGTGGTTTGCAGCAGGACGTCGTACAGCTTCGTATGCATCCAGCAGTTTATGGGCGTTACTGTGGGAATGGGTAGCTAGAAGGCCAGCTAGTATGAAAGCGTCCTTCAAGAGCGAGCTGAGCGCCATGTCTGTCAATCTAAAAAAAGACCAGAATTACCTCAATCGCCTGGCCTGCTCCGGCGCCTTGATGTGGCGCCATCGCGTGAGCCTATAAAGATTTGAACAGTTAGTGCACGAAGCCAAAGTCGAGTAACGACACCCCGATCGTACCGAGTCTCCCAGTAGTACAACGCCGCAGTAATGGTAGAACGGAAGCGGCTGAAGATGGTGAATTGCCCACTTGGATGGTGTTTCAATGAGCTGCGCAAGCACAGTAAACCAGGAATGCAAACAAAACGCGGTAGGCCAAGAAGAGATTGTTACGCACATCAAGTAGCTGTGTTACTTCGGGCTCCCATTCGGCATAGCAATCCAAAAGTTCTTGCTTCTGGCACATCGTGACCCATTCTCCATGGAACGGCTTGCCATGTCCTTCGGGTTCTGATGCAAATGTCACGACGTTGACAATATCACCCTGCGAGATCGAATAACTGACGACATGCTTCTCCACGAGAACACGTTCAAGTTGTAACGTTGAGTCTAGCGCGTTGCTGCACCTGATTGAATGCACACCTTGTCTTTTCCGCAATACTGAACGATGCGTTACGACACGGATAATGATCTAAAACGTGTGGACGTACCATCATGGGGGTTTTAATTGTTCTATGAAGCGATCCATCGCTGCCACGCGGGATGTCTCCAACCTTGATCAAACCTCTGTAGGCAGTAATTCCTGTCCATACAGGCTGGGCGAACTTTAAAAAGCTGTCGTCCCTCCTGGATAAAGCATACTCGTGGTACATTTGTTCGCGGACTGTGGACTTTATTCCATCAGCTCCTACCAGAATATCACATTCACCAGTTGAGCCATCCGTGAAATGTAAGGTTATAGGTCCACGGGCCTGTTGTCGAACATAATAGCTTAACCTCTTGCCAAAGTTGGCGACACCCTCGGGTAAGTTGTGAACAAAGACGTCGAGGAACTGGGCCCGATGGAATCTTATGCACTATGGTTGTTACGTTTATTTTCATCGTACATAGAGCATGCTAAATGCGAGGAAAGAGACCTACGCCAACTATGGTGTACCAAGTGGGTTGAGCTTATTTTAGACGCCAAGGAGAGAAAAACGCGTACATGGCATTTCGACAAGCTTGAAGCGAAACCCCTCAGTGGGTTGATCCGAGCGCCTGTAGTCGAAGCCAACCCCTGTAAATCATCCAGTTATGGTATTACAATGATGAAAGGTTATCATATAAAGTACTTGCCCTGATCACCATTGGGCGGTGCATGAGCAATCTTGGAAAATTGGTCCGATAGTCCCATCATCTCGAATATCCGCCACGTTCTTGACCAGATCATAACGCCTGCACCTATTTCTTTGAATTGGCCTGTTGCCTCGTAGAGTTTTACATCTACTGCGGGATTTTTCGAAAGGAAAACGGCAAGAGAAAGCCCTCCTATTCCACCTCCACTAGGAAACTCCTAAAGTTGGCATAATTGTGATACAGTAACAAGCTGACGTACCAGATGGCGACTCTAAGAACAGATTTTCCTGGTTGTTCCATTGCGCAGAAGAAAGACACGTACAGACAACATTGTTCTTGCAATTGGTGGAGCCTGAGTCACGGTAATATTATTTTTAGTGCTTGTAAAAACTAAAAAAAAAGACAGAAGAAAAGTACGGCGGACCGAAAGCGGGAAAATCAGCCGTAGATCCGGTAGCTCATACGCGTCCCCTGTTGATCTGTTTTAAGTGAAATAGCTTCTTTCACAATGACTTTCATTTATCCAGTTCAAAATGCAGATCAAGTCAATGTTCAAGGCAAAACACTCGTGGTCGTTCGTCTCTTTCATTCAATTTAACGTGGCATAAATCAACGAGGCTTTTCGATCTGATCTTTGCTACTTTTATAGCCAGTCGTCTCCGTGGCCAACATAGGTCAACTTGCAGTAGATCTTCTTATTGCGACCTTTGACCTGCGACGGTTTGCTATTCTCGATCCTCAGTATTGTATACCCCTCGCTGGAGCAAGGGACGACTCACAAGCTGGTGTTACAACTCCCTTGGAAAGTATGCATTCTTTCTATTTCCATCTTCGTCGTGTCATGCAGGGCAGGCTAACATCTTCCTTTGAATTTGGAATATCTCAGTCTACGGTAACAATAAAGTCGACTTTGTCGTCATTCAACAGCGTTCTCCGGTATTAAAGGTTTGTTGCGCCGATTCTGGTGTTTCACTGCATGAGCCAATGCAATCGAACTGAGTTTCTACAGCTTCGAAAGCAAGATTATGTGGACTCCCTCCTCGATTTCATTAAAACATACAAGTTTGGAGCCGTCTTGTTTCTGGGCGGAGTTGATTTGTCGGATAGAACGGATTCTCAGATGATGTACGTGCAGCACCCCACTGCATTTGATTGCATACTGAGTATCTTTTAGGACTCCAACCCACAAGCTTCTTGCTCCTAATGGGCCATCCCTTCAAGATACAGGTCTGACGAATTTACAATCATTACCGATTCCAACGTACACTTCCCGTGCTCGACAGGTCCCTGAAGGACTCAAAGACACTGCATTACTAAACAATGATCCTTCATTGCCCTTCATACCAGGTGGTGGTCTGACACGCAGAATACTTGGTTCACTGCCTAGTGAATGGAGTATACCAACAGCATCACTCCTACAGTTCGTAATTGAAGGAGATAATCGCCTTGATGCAGGCCTGTTTGCGTCGGTGGTGATCAAAGTTCTGGGACAAGATGTTGTGCAGCTTAAGCAGCCCGAAAGTTGGCGAGATGGTCTGTTTGGGACACCGCACGATCAATCTCTGTATGGTTAAGAAAATCTGGGGTTATGTATGTATGTACACATTGGGAACGATAGACGTTGAACTATAGGGGAAGAAAAAAACGAATGACCGCCTGCTACTCATCGCTTTCCAGCGATACCTATGCTGTTGCGGCCTCTGCCTTTAGCTGCCTGCGATAAAGTGAGGTATGCGTAAGGATCAACACCGTTTTTCTTGAGGTCACCACCCGCTCGCTAAAATCAAAATGAGCAAATACCATCAATAAACCACGGATATAACGGACCTTGGCCTTGAACTCATGTCCGAGTTTTGGTTCGGCCTTTTTCTTCGGTTTCTTGTTTTTAGGCGTCTCTACTTGATCCACATCCATCATCTCTACGTCTTCCATCTGGCCTTCTTCCCTTCTTCTCTTTTTGGTGTCCTTGTGGAACTTGACTTTCCCATTAGGCCCACGGGTAAAGCCATCCACCGATGTCAAGCTCTCTCGATATGCATCTCCTGCTACAACATCTCCTTCCTGTTCCGCCTCTGCGTCGCTATCATTGTCATCAATGATCATCTTGCCAGTATTATCATCGATCTTAAAGTGGGCTGCATCTTGACCAGGTTTGCGTTGACGGGTTGATTTGCCACCTAAGAAGCAATTGTTTAGACGGACAGCGTTTCAATATACCATGAGGCAACTTACTTGTTACTCGTGTAGCTGCACCCTGTAGTAGATCCATGGGTTCGTCATCGTCCATCTTAAGACGTATCTCTTGCTTTTGCTGGCGTTTCTTGCTCGTAGAAGGAGCAGCTTCAACTTCGTCATCGCTATCTTCCAGCTCACTTTCACTACCATAAAGAACATCCTCGAAAGCGTCGCCTGCCTTGGCCTTGACTTTGGGCTCCTGTAGTTGCCGTGAGGAAACTGAAAATGATTCAAATATAACATATAACGTACATCGTCCTCGTCCTCGTCCTCCTCCATTCTACTGGCCTTCTTCCTCTTGGCTCGGTCTTTGCGTTTCTTGATATTCACAAGGACCTTGGATGCCTCCTCCTCACCCGGACACGAATAAACTTCATCCCACGTGAACCTCCTCAGCATTCGCTCAAAGATATGGCGAACCTTGACTTTGAAATGATTTTTATGATCATGCGACCAATTCAACAGCGCTGGAACAAGTTCTTTCAGGTGAGGTCGGACAAGGTCGACTGGAAGCGTGTGAACCGCCAATTTGACAAACCCAAGAACAGACTTGACAATTTCGCGGTTGGCGGAGGACAGGAAAACGAGGAGGGTACTGAGAACTTCATTGAGCATATTGGACGAAACAGTGTCTAGAAACGAAGGAAGGTCGTTAGATGAGAAACTCCACGAAAATATGTTATAGTTTACCTTTAAACTCGAAAATAAGTCGCGAAATAGCGGTGACGGTCGCGCTGATCATGTGGGGACTAGCGCCAGCCAGACCACCAGCAATCATGGTCATAAATTCTTCCACGCTTGCAGTGGCTAAGATAATATTATTAATTTCAAAGCGAGAGTAATGTATAAGTTGTTGCGTACCATCCATTGCACCGTCTTCTTCCATACCGTCGATCATGCTGCGCTTGACGACGCCTCCTCTGCTCATCTTCCTACCCATAGACAGGATTGCCTCAAAGGCGGCTGTCCTGGCCTTTTCAGAGGGCTCCTTGGTTCCCAGCACAATTTCGGGGATTAATGATGGAATGACATGCAGTGATGTCGACGGTAATTGATCGATCAAAGCGGACAACAAGTAGAAGCGATCCTGTAGATTCAAGATGAGTGATTTAATGGTAATTGATACATCTCGACGCGCGTACCTTCTTTGCTGCTGGGGTAAGTCCCTCGATCATCTCATCCAAGCTACGAAGAACCTGTTCGGCGTCAACCGTCACTTTACCGCTTTCAACGAGTTTAGAAAGGATTTTATATCCCCGCTTCTGCACGCCGTTATCTTTGCAGCAGAGCACTTCAGGTTTCATGATGAGCTCGAACAGGGTTTTCGAGTCAGCAGCTGAAATTTGGGACAAGAGCAGAACGAGAATATCTTGAGCGGTAACGGTCATATTGCCTGTATCGTCATGATTGCCAAAGTGGGCCTTTTGTGAGAGTGGTAGGTTGGTTTTGAACAGCTGAATAACCTTCTCGAATGTACTATGAATATCCTAGGGTCCTTTTTGAGTCAAACATCATAATCACCGAAACGAAATTCATACCTTTTCATTGGCAATAGACGCCCACGTTGTAATCACATCTCCAACCATATTTCTTGAATCACGACCAACGGTGCCATACACGTTAAACAGAACGGCGAGCCAGCTCTCTGCTTGTGTCTGTAGATACTTCACATTCTCTGCTGCTTCATCCTCCGTTAACTGGTTGGCGGCAATTTCTGCAGCATTAGTGTTGGATTCCACAAGAACCCTGAGAGCTTTGAGAATGGAGGGGCGGAGTTCTGATTGGCTGTACAAAAGTTGTGAAAGCAATTGGGCGAAAGGAGGGGTGAGCGCCTAAAATTGATTTTGTCAGACATACGGCTTCAATATAGTTGAAAGCTATAGATATTCACATCTTTGAGGTTGCGGGTACCTGCGCAATAACCCGGTAGGCCTGCCCACACTTGACCGACGAGGACGCTCCAAACCTTGGCTTCAGATTGACGGCCTTCTATGTCACTCTTTTGTTGCAGGTCGAACATCTTCTCACTTAGAGGGACAAAGTAGGAAATGAAATGAGTGAGTTGAGATGGGTGAGGATGAGTGAGCATCGGCAATAAGAATGCCCTTGGTTCCAGACCAGCTGCCCTAAGAATAGTTCAGACATAGTTGGGCAAGCAAAATGAGCGACTCGTACCGTGCCTCAGGTTCCAAATTTAACGGCAATGACTTGAGAATGACCTCGGGCCCCAAGCTTCGCATTGAAATTGTCAAGGTGACATCTGCGGCCTCCTTGTGCTCAAAGCCTTTGGTTACTCTGAGATGAGCAATTTTGATGATGAGAGGCATGAGAAGTGCCTCTGACGAAGATGATATCTCTTTGGCAATGTGGGTTAAATTGATAACAAGGGACGATACGATGGTCAAAAGTTCAGGAATAGCCCTAGCATATGAAAGAGTGTCGAAAGCCTTGGTAACTTGCGCGATAATCTTTTGGACGACAGAGGATTCATCCTGGTCTGCGAGGGCGGCTGAGATTTGTTTTTGGGAGAAACAACTGCTGATCACGGAAAGGGACTGGGCAGCAGATTTTCTTGTTGAAGCATCGGTAGAGTCCATGAAATTCCAAACGCTTTTCCACACTTTATGCAGCTCTGAGGCTGCTAGTTCTGGATCAGTGTTCTTGTAGGCTATCAGGGCATCTCCCAACACTTGGACCCAACTCGAAGAGAGTGTGAAATCGGACTTGGATGGAGGGGAGGTAATGATAACTTTGAGGACCTGGCTGATTTGCTGTTCCATGTTGCTCGAGATATCGTCTACTGAAGCATTGAAAATATCGGACATGGTCGAGTATGCCGATTGAGAGAGATAAGTATTCCCGAGCCGAGGAAGACTAAGCAGGATATTTGTGATAGCTGGAAGAGACTTGAAAAACTATTAATAGGAGGTTTTATAGGTGATGAAAATTTATTTACTTCAGGAGGTAGGTAAGGAGTTAGAGGACGGAGGGCGGCAAGAGCATGGATTGCGGTCTCTGCCCCGGGCGAAGGCTCTTTTTTGGAGGATTTAGACTTTGCAAATGGTCCAGCATTTGTCTCGTTAAGAGTGTTGGTAAACCACTCGGCCGTTTGTTTTGCGTACGGGTGTCGAACTAGAGGTGCAGGTGGATTTGACAATAGATCTTTTACGACATCAGCGGCCTTTTTGCGAACTTTTGGTCGGGGATCGATGCATAATTGGAGTATTGAGGCGAAAGCCTGACGAACAGCTCCAATATCAAGCTGAGAACGCTCGAGAGATTGGAATAGAGAATGGTAAAGTGAGAGTTGTGAACGTAAGGCCGGTGCGTACTGAGATAAGATAGGAAATAGTGGTGCAGTGAGGGAAATGATGGTGTTGAGGTTTGAACACATGACAGATTGGGAGACAAAAGGTGCAACAAGAGCTAAAAGATAAAGCTCAGCTGGTAAAAGAGCGCCATCTTGCAAAGATAAGTCTTTTTTTTGTATTGATCCATCGAGAGTAGTCAAGATAGCAGCAAAGTAAGCTGTTGGCGTCGCTTCTGTATTTTGATCTTTAAAAGTTGCTTCAAGTGCAACTAAAAGATTTGCGGGCGTCTTTTGGTGAAGCAGAGTTGAAGAAACATGAGGTCTAATTTTTGAGAGCGCTTCTTCCATCGTCGTTCAGATTTGAAAGTCACAATTAGAAAAAAATTATATATATTGATTAGTCAGCATACATCATAGACTTACTTATAGACGCGAACCCTTTCACTCCTTCCTATTCCCTTGAACCATGCCTCAAGGCACTCCAGCTTCCTGGTCTTATATTCTCATTAGGTATTAAATATGTCTAATGTCGACCCTTCAAAGTCTAACAGGTCATCAGGTTGCTGTTCAGGTTCGTACTCAAGATCTTCTATGGCACTATAGTGGTGGAGAATGTCGATCTCATTCCAAAAACCGGCCGACCATGGTAAGTATGTATTTCTCTAATCAACATGGCAGGTATTTATTCTGTCGATACAGTATAGTCTGTGCCAATCACAGCAACTCTCTAACAGATGCTCTGTACGTTAATTTACCTCAGTACATTCAACCCCACCAACTCACGAAACCACCACTAGACTGCTAGTAACATCTATACCACCCAAGGTAAGTTGTCCACTATTTCCATTGCTGTTCCCACTGCAACATCGCAATAGAAACGGAACATGCTCCGCTTAACAGCTAAAGCAACTCAATTTGGCCATCGCACGTTCACTAGCTGGCTGATAGAATCTGCAGGAACCGTTCCAATTAAGAGGAGAAAGGACTATGCAGAGGGTGGTGCTGACAACTCAGAGGTTATGGAAAGGCTGATGCAGGTCAGTATTTCATTTCCCTTCATTCGATCATTCAAGTTCTCACTCATCTCAGGTGTTAGAGCTCGGAGATGCGGTATGCCTGTTCCCCGAGGGAATGAGCCGCTTTCATCCCACAATTGCCCCAATGAAAACAGGAGGTTCTTACACCATCTATACCCTTCCAATGTACATTGCAATTGACCTTGTTTACCTTTTCGAATAGTTGCCCGTCTGGTGTCCGATGTCCTATCGAGGAACAAAGACGACCCTAACTTTGAGATATCCGTTCTCCCTTGCTCTGTTACTTATATGTAAGTCCTGGCAATTTGCAACGTGTAGAAATTTACTCACTCGCATGCAAGGCATCGGCAGCATTTCCGCTCTGATGTATTGGTGACATTTCATTCGCCTATGACGTTCAAGCCAAAGGCATGTTTGTTCCTCAATAGCTACCTTCTCATTCACATGTCATACTGACCGAAATATCAGGGGAACCCTGAACTCGTTGCACCTGTGGACTTTGCAAACATTCGTGACTTGACTGGAAGGTTGCAAGACATTATTGGTAGTGGGACGCTCGATAGCCCGTCATGGGATTTGATTCGAACTGCCAAGATTGCCGCACGAATGTACGCGCCTTTAGGTACCTTCATGAGCCTGGGAGACCATGTACGCCTCATACGCACATTCCTCGAGGCATTTAAAGCAGCGTACGATCCTCAATCGGATCTCTCTGAGCATCGACGAAGAGACACTCAAGATCTACAGGAGAAGCTAAAGGTGAGAACTAACGATTTTCAGAGTTGAACAAGTACTGACATGAAGTTGAAATAGGTGTACCAGGACCAGTTGGTGAAGCTAGGGGTCAAAGACGATCGAATTAGAAGACCACTACGACGTTCGACGATCGTTTCTCGCATGCTCCTTCGCCTGATCTGGTCTATATGCCTATTCGCCATATCTGCACCTGGTCTGGTCCTTTGGGTTCCTGTGTTTGGAACCACCTATTTTGCTGTCCGCAACTTCAAGAAGACTGGTCCAGTTTTCGACACATGGGATGAAATTGCTCAATACAAGTTAACCTATGGTCTTGCATCCGGGATTTGCGTGTGGATATTCATGGTTATCCTCACATGGCCGTTTGCGATGGTGACAACCTTCCTGATACCCGCGCTCATGTGGATGACACTACGATGGTTGGAAGATGCAGTCTCGGCATTCCGAGCATTCACGGCTTTGCTCAAGCTTCTCAGTGTGGGTAAAACGACGTTGAAAGAGATGAATGAAACTCGGAAGGGTCTATATTCAGATGTCATGAATTTGGCAGTGGAACACCTGGAACTTCCGGAGGATCCTGAAAGGCATTTCCTTGAAGCTGGAGGGAAACACAAAGGAAGAGTTCGGGGTCAGTGGGACAGTAGGGCGAGATATTTCTCTATCAAAAGGAGGAGAAAGAGAGATTGGAATGAGACACTACGACTTTACGATCAAGTAGATTACCCTGAAGAGGATTGGATTATGCAATGATGATATAAATAGAACTGCTTTAGATAAGATAAGGGAAATGTTTCCGCTCCGAAGCACGTGCTAAATGAATTTTTAGATTCTGATTTGCAGAGATTGGCTTTATCGACTTGAACGAGTTGTCTTTTGACAACCACCATCTCTCTCTTTCTTCTCAATCCAGAGAGTATCAGCTTCCATCTCTTTTCTCTTATATAGACTTTCATATAGACTACAACAATTAATACCTCTTGATTCTGTAATCATCGACTTGGATCTGTATTCATTTGCCTGTATACCTGTAAATGTCTCCAACAGCAATGGCTGAGGCTCCTACAACATCACCTTTTCCTCCACTTTTCGATGCTCTTCGTACTGCCCCAACAGCACCAGGTATGTCTTTATGCGATTATGCAGTCATATCTCTCATTTCAAATCCACGTCATATCTATAGATGCAAAGGCAGCAGCAGATAAAATTGCACGAGAGGTTGCAAAGATCGGTCCCCATTCATTGGAGTGAGCTTTCATCTTTTGTACTACAATTTGTCATTCTTAATGTCGCCATTCAGCCAATACCATGTCTTGAAGACTTTGCACGAATTCGCTACGAACAAAAAATCTGGTTATGAACGCGAATCTGCAGCTATCGGATTCCAATCTTTCGCGGTTATCTTAGGCGCTCCCTATGCTCCATTACTTCTTCCATCTCTCTCTGTCATTTTCGAACTCTACATGGACAAGGGCGAAGTTGTACGACAAGCAGCAGCAGCAGCAACTAAATCCATCTTGAAACTATTTCCACCTGAAGCAACTCGTGTCGTCTTCCGTCAACTTGAAAGTATCCTCGAAAACGGGAAATGGCGAACCAAAGTTGGTGTGCTCGAGTCCTTCAAACAGTTTACTACCTCGGCCCGTGACGCAGTCGCCGAAGAGCTGGCGCACACCCTCCCAAAAATTGAAGCAGCTATGCACGATACCAAACAGGAAGTGAGCCGCCGCTTTTTACGCGTTTTAAATCGCACTTGTTCATCGTCCTATAGGTTTCATCTGCAGCTATTAAATGTGCCACAGCTCTCTGTTCCACCCTCGCCAACGCTGATCTCATCCCTCATATCCCTATTCTCGTCAAGTGCATGGCTAACCCAGACTCGGTTCCTGCCTGTATCAAATCTCTTTCCAACACCACTTTTGTAGCTGAAGTTCAGGCACCTGCTTTGGCAGTTCTTGTTCCTCTCCTACTCCGCGCGCTGAACGATCGAAGCATGGAGGTCCAACGCAGGACAGTTGTGGTAATCGATAACTTGGTCAAACTTGTTAGGAATCCAAAGGTTGCTGCTACCTATCTGAGCTCTTTGGTGGAAGGTGTACAGAAAATTGCAACAGGCGCTGCCTTCCCAGAGGTGAAAACCTACTTGCATGTCTAAATATGGTTTGTTCACACGTTTATATAGGTCAGGGCATTTGGTGAAACCGCACTCAAGACTCTGTTGAAGTCTGGTGCATCTGCTGACGGACCCCCTGCTACACATCGTGACATTGCTGCTGAAGTATCTCAAGTTCTGTCGACCTTGAAATCTCATTTGCCAGAGGAACTGGCCATCGTCGCCCCTACGCTCCCCAATGCTCCCAAATTTGTCAAGTACCCCTCTCTGACAACCTCACTCAACTTCCAGGCATCCCTGGCCTTGGATCTCATTTACAATCGCAACTTTGACGATATTAAACCCTGGCTACGTTGTATTGGGGTCTATATGTCCGTGTGGTTGAATGACGAGAAGAGCACAGCTTTCACTGAATCTGTGCGCTCCCACTATCTGGCCATTGATCGGGTAAGGACATTAATTGTGGACATGAGTTAATTAATTTTAATGCCGGATTCTTTTAGGAGAAATACCCTGTGGACGATTTGGATGACTCGGCGGAAGGAGAGGTCCTCTGCAATACTCTCTTCTCTTTGGCATATGGCGCTCTTCTCCTCTTGTCACATACCACTCTTCGCTTGATTCGTGGCCGTAGATATGGTATTTTGGGAACAAACGGTTCAGGAAAATCTACCTTGATGAAACAACTTCGCGATGGCAAGGTCGAAAACTTCCCACCTCAAAGTCAATTGCGATGTGTCATGGTGGAGCACTCCTTGCAAGGAGAGGATGGTTCTTTGTCCGTTTTAGATTTTATTGCTGCAGGTCAGTCATTGGCTTTATGCGCTGCCTAGTTACCGTCTAATGTCTTTGGTTAGACCCTGCACTTGCTAACGTTTCGCGTGAAAAAATTCGCGCGCAACTTCAGGAGGTTGGCTTCGATGATGCACGTCAAGCGGACATTGTCGGTGGGTTGTCTGGAGGATGGAAGATGAAACTCGAATTGGCCAGAGCAATGTTATACAATGCTGATCTGTTACTCCTTGATGAAGTTTGTATTAAAATCTCTCATGTCATAACGCCGTTTTCTAATCGGTTTTCACTTCTAGCCTACCAATCACGTCAGTGTTCCTTCTTTGTTTATCTCTCAGTGTTTCCTAACAGGCAGATCAGTTGGATCGCAACTCTGTAAAATGGCTTGAAGACTATCTAAAGGCGCAGAAGAACGTCACTTGTTTGATAGTCAGTCACGATTCTGGGTATGTTTTCAGACACCTTAAACCTTTGATCTTTATGCTGAAGATACTCTAGATTTTTGGATAACATTACCACGGATATCATTCATTATGAATCCAAAAAGGCAAGCATTATCAGGATCACCGTTGACAATTAATTTCAGCTAATACTCTTTTAGCTTGTCTATTACAAAGGAAACCTTTCAAAGTTCGTCGAGAAGCATCCGGAGGCAAAGTCTTATTACACCCTCGCCGCCACATCTGTCAAATTCTCCTTCCCACCTCCAGGCAGCTTGATGGGTGTTAGGAGCAACACCCGGGCAATATTGAAACTTAGTAATTGTACCTTTACTTATCCTGGACGATCAACACCCAGTTTGTACAATGTTAGCTGCGCATTGTCACTTTCAAGGTTTGTCATCACATGTCATAATTGCTGGAGAAACGCGAAGCTGACACGTTTGTAGTCGTGTCGGTGTTGTGGGTCCTAATGGTGCTGGGAAGTCTACCCTGATCAAACTTTTGACTGTAAGTCATCCATACAATGAACAAGGGCGTCGGGGGCTGAACGCTTCTTAGGGCGAAACCATTCCTCAAGAAGGTGCAGTCTATAAACACCCAGCTCTTCGTGTAGGTTATGTATCACAGCACGCAACCCATCATATTGGCAAGTAGTCATCTCCCCGATAACGTCTTCTGGTCGCTAACCCCCTTTTTTTAGAGCGTCACCTCGAGAAGACGCCCATCGGGTATATCCAGTGGCGTTTCCAGGATGGTCATGATCGTACGTCGACAAAGGTTTCAATTGCGCGTGTAAACTAACCAATACATTACAGGCGAATTGCTGGAAAAGGCTACCCGTGTACTCACACCTGAGGAACAAAAAATTTTGGATCAAGAATGGGTTGGAAAGGATGGAAGCAAACGCAAACTGGAGGTTAGCAGGATATCCTGTTTCGATCGATAGCCTTCCAGACTAACTTTGACCCTTTAGTTAATTATGGGACGTCAGAAGCTGAAGAAGACCTTCCAGTATGAAATAAAATGGCGGGGTCTTGATCATCGTTACAACACTTGGGTTCCCCGAGACGATTTACTGAAAAAGGGCTTCACTAAGATAGTTCAGCAATTTGATGATCTTGAGTCTTCTCGTGAGGGCGCAGGCTCTCGCGATACGTCGGCTCACTTGGTCCGAAAGCACCTTGAAGATATTGGTTTGGACGGCGATATCGCGCAGTACAACGAAATCAATGGCCTGTCCGGAGGTAGGCGATTCGGTTACGCGACTCGAGGATGTAATAATGGGCCTAACCACGTTTGCGTTTTTTTTTCAGGTCAAAAAATCAAACTGGTCATTGCTGCCTGCTTGTGGAACAACCCCCAGGTATGCTCACAGTTACATTCTTGACGGAACATCATGAAAACTTATTGATTCTTCAAGATCTGTATTCTTGACGAACCTAGTAATTTCTTGGATAGAGAGGCTCTAGGTGGCCTTGCTGTAGCCATTAAGGAATGGTCTGGCGCTGTGGTGAGTCAACAGTTGGACCCCCCTTTCTCCTTGTATGTAAATCTAATGATACCTAACACCAGGTTATCATTTCACATAATCACGAGTTTGTCTCTTCTCTTTGTAAGTCGCAGTACATTTTCGGACAATGGAGTGTTTCTTATATCCTACTAGGCCCAGAAATCTGGAACGTGGAGAACGGGCGAATGGTCCAGAAAGGCAAGACAGCTGTTTTGGAAGACTTTGTAGAAAAAACGCCCCGAGGAAGTGGGACGAACACTCCTGCAAGATCTCGTTTACAGACGCCCATCGCCTCAGTAGCAGGAACTCCTGCTGGAAGTGGCGCGGAGGAAGCTGGCGCAGCGAAACCAGTTGTTAAGAAGAAGAAGAAGCTTACGCGTAATCAGATGAAGGCGCAGGAGGAGAGACGCAGGTTGAGGAAGTTGAGGTGGTTGAGCGAGGGCGGTCCCAAGCCTGAGGATACGGATAGCGATGTTGATCCTTGAGCACATAGTGCCAGTTTTCCATTTTATCACCCTGGTTCTCCTTTTCTAGAGTAGCCAGATCGCCCTTTATCATAGACATTTTATATGCATAGACTAAGCGAACGACAGTAATCAACATGTTTGTTTTTCCTGTGCTATGGTGACCGGCCTTGAAGCATTCAATACGCGAGTTAGTGCCATATAGGTACTGGGGCATGCAATACGCTTCCATAGAAATCTACTTGCTTGATAGATGAGGCTCATCGATGTCATAAACTAGGTTCACGAACTTGAATCGTCGGTCGACCGGGCCATGCACATACGGGTAAATGACATGGTTGTATCATCAACACTCCCTGGAGCTCAGACGGAAACGGCCAGAAACGTCATCGAAATCGCGATGTGGACCAGAGAAGATATCCGTCACCTCGAATACGCATTTCACCTCTTACGAAAGAGCGATAGGCAAGTGTGAGAGAGATCCATCATCCATTGCACGAACTTTGACAGTGTGCCCCGTGCTTCCCACAGTAATATGCGTTCAAACCTGACTCTGTGGTGACTTCGTCTCGAGTTTTGCCATGCATGAGACGGTAGTAAAGTGGCTTCTTTGAGTTGAGACTTGTTCCCGTTCTCGTTATCGCCGTCAGCATCCATCATGGCGCCTGGAGCATGAGGAAAAACGGCGTCAGCTGGTGTCCAACATTCCTTACTGCATTGAAATATCCCCTTGCCCAAGTAGTACATGCGGCACATGGGAAAGAAGAATCGAGGCAGTAATGTACAGCATATAGTGCCAACCAAAACAGCACTGCAAGCGCATCCAGGGTCTGCACGGGTCGGTCCGGCGTCATGTCTCCAATGTGTGCTGATTGGATGATGGATCGATCATGCGGGATGTTCTTTTCACAAGCGCCCAACTAAAATCAACACTGGCCCGTCATTCGAGCGCCTGCCAAGCAGTTTAAAAACATCGAAAATCGATTGTATGTTTAATTTTGTTCATAAAATAGATTGAAATGATGATTCGAAATGTTGTTGTCGGATATAGGTCACGCCAGGCACTCGACATGCGTTTCACTCGTGTTGGGTAACGCACCCTCAAGATAGTGCTCCTACCACATGCATCATGGTTTATAGTCCTAGTTTCCGAACACTGCCCTCCATCTGTTCTGTTCTTCTCTGTCATGATGCAATATTTCTTTTTCTCTCTTTTTTTCTTGGGCCTGTTAGAGGCCGTGTCTGGACACGGCTTTGTTCACAGTGTCGTAAGCGGAGGGGTGACTTATCCTGGATGGAACCCTTTCAGTGATCCGTGCGCCAAGGTCTCAACCTTTCTGCATCGATAGCCGCTGACATTTGAACGGCAGATACAACACTCCTCCACCTCGTGTGGTACGCAAGATTCAGAGTGATGGACCAGGTAAATATTTCGGAACAGTGCTCTCATCCGATGTGTGGCTCTCTTAGCGCTAATGCTGATTTGAAACAGTGCCCGACACCGACCCCAATATAGCTTGTGGGATCGGTGGTGATACGGGGACCACTGCGATGGCGACAGCAGCTGCCGGATCATCTATATCTTTTCAATGGGCATATGTACGACATTTCTCTAGTTTGTGTGCAAAAATCCGTTTTTGAAACGACTCTTGTTCTTCACGTTGACAGTGGCCAAGCGGTAGAAAATGTTTTCCCGTCCTGACATGTCCTTTATTCTCACACGTTGGACAGATCATCAAGGACCAATATCGACTTACATGACCTCGTGTAACGGCGACTGCTCCACTTTTTCTGCCAATAGCGCTCGGTGGTTCAAAATTGATGCGGCCGGGTACGACCCAAACACGAAACAATGGGCTGCTGCTGTTCTCATATCAAGTAAGTTGACTTGATCGATGTTCCTATTTTCGAACGGAAATTCAAGGTGCAACTTAGATGGGATGTCTTGGTCATCGGTCATTCCGGCTGGTCTCGCCCCAGGTCAATATGTGCGTTAAATGAGCTCGTTCGATTGATAGCCCCAGACTGACATTATCTGAATAGCTCGCTCGACACGAAATGTATGTCATACTACGCTTATCGATCGTTCTCGAACATAAACTGACATACCCAATCTGGGTTGTAGTATCGCGTTGCACTCAAACCCACCCCAATACTACCCGAGCTGCACGTAAGGAGCACTTTCTTCGTTTCTCGAGACATGACGTTTGATTGAGAGCTTGGTTGATATTCGACAGACAGATCACAGTAACTGGTACAGGAACAGGCGTGCCTTCTGACTCTGAACTGGTTTCCATGCAGACGTTGTACCAGGGAGTAACATTTCCCGACATCTATGGATCCTCCGTTTCGTTTACGATCCCTGGCCCACCGGTAGCACGATTTGACGGATCGAGCCCCCCTCCCCCTCCTTCGCCTACGATCCCTCCTCCCAACGCGCCAAGTGGAGGGCCTGCGACGTCTACATCAGCGCCAGCACCTGGCCCCAGTGTTCCTGTCCAGACTTGTCAACTGGGCTCAAGAAAGTTAATCAGGCGTAAGAGTGGTTAACGGCATAGGAATGCGGAGGATTCCATATATCGAATATCCCCCGATTCTCATCGTTATTCCCTTGTTGGGCTACGTGCTTTCTCCGAAATGACTAGCTATGTATTTGAGCATTCGAGCCTTCGAATAAGGCAGTTGTATAATTTAATCCGATATGAAGGGGTGTCTCGAGTCGGAGTCCTGGTGATCTGTGATCCCAAGTAGTTTATTGATTTCTATCTATAATGCTTCGTTTTTTTTTTTGTCTTTCACTCATTCGTATTTACTATACTTGAACTGGAACATACCATGACATCAAAGCTTCACATGCCCTTGTTGTTGTCGTTTTTCCGATGGATCTGATAAAGTTGGCCTTTCAAAAGCATCGAATACAGAAAGCATATGTACATATCGGTGGACATATAGAAGGATAAGAATACATAGATAATGTGTTAAGGGTTATGAAATGCGAATATGAATAGGGTATAAGGATGCACGATAATAGAAAAATGATGTTGTTGGTTTAGTCCATAATGAAAATAAAAAAGACAGAGGATGCGATGCAGGTATATATATCTATAGGGAAAGGAATAAGGACGGGTAGCCGTCCGATCAAATACGTCTTGAGGAGAAATTAAAATGTGGATTAATGAAAGAAAGTTAAGTTAGCTGGGAAGATCTTCTACGGAATAATAAGTTGAAGTTATAACAACCTCCGAGCGGCTATAGATAAGTTGGGGAGGAGGACAGGCGTTCTCATAGAGGGCGAGACCAAGGTTTACGATCTTCTTCCTCGCGGGAGAGTCTATGGGACGAAGAAGAGTGATGATAGTGATGAGAATGGGAGCTAATGGATCGGGGAGCCTCTTGAGAAGGACCACTGAGGTATAGTGCGTCACCTAGACCACCTGATGTGTAGGCGAGGTTGGAGTCTGACATGAGACCAGGGCTGAGATGATCACCCTGGTGCGAGGCAGAGAAAGGGTGGTGTGAGCTAGAGCTGACGGTGGACGACTGCTTGTTGGTCTGCCTCATGGATTGCCGCTTGTTTTGGAACCTGGAAGCAGGAGTTAGCAAAAAGGTAAAATGGAAAAAGAAGGGCAAACTGGTCGTACCAAATCTGGACGCTTCGGGCCGACATGTCTAGGTCTTTGGCGAGACGAATACGTTCTTCGGTGGAAGGGAAAGCTGTTCTGTTGTAGGTATCGTTGAGAACCTTGAGTTGGTGAGCATCGGCACGCTTTCTCTTTTTCTTGATGGCTGGCTCCTCTGGAGAAGTAGGAGATACTGGTGGAGGAGTGTAACGTTGTGGTTGAGGTGGAGGAGGAGCCATATGGGTAGTTGAAGAACGTCCATAGGGAGATGAAGAGCGTAATTCAAGTCTAGCGACTTCATCGTACATACCAGGGTGACCTTGAGTATCGAGAGAAGACATATGGTCGTGATGAACGTGGTAAGGATAAGCGTTTGGCTGGTTTGCAGGATTGTAAGTCATGTAAGAGTTTGGATAGGAAGCAGTTGGGGAACGGATGTTGTTGACAGGATAGTTTGTGGTAGAAGGAATAAAGTTTGGTTGTTGCCAACGATGAGAAGGTGAAGGAGACGTAGACAAAGGAGGAAGTCTACGTGAATCTGTCTGGTTAGTTATGATAGGCGTGTTTGACCTGGGATATGAGTTGTAGGGTTGAGGGGAATAGGCTCGTGCTCCGGCGTCATGAATTTCATAAGAGAAAGAGTTTTGAAATTGGTTGGCTAATGAAATAAATTGAGAAAAATCAAAGATAAAAGTGAAATGAAGGTACCATTTGTCGGATAAGAGCCATAGAGAGCCTGAGCGCTAAGGTCATAAGGAATCTTTGGATTTGTTGACCTTGGTTGAGCATAAGAACTTGTAGTATAACCGTGGGGCACTGTAGATTGATGTTGAGTGAATTGGGAAGATGTATTGGCTGTGTTTAAAAACCGACCTGGAAAACGTGAAGGAGTTGGAATGATGTTAGAAAGAGGAGGCAACACTGTTATCCCACCCTGGCTAGTCTGGAATAAAGCAGCACTATAATTATTTGCATCTGCTGGTGAACTTCGACGAGAGACTGCAGACGATGTGTATCGTTCTCGGTTGGAAGACATGAACAAAATTTGAAAAAATAAGAAAAAAAAAAGAAATGGGGAAATTGACAAATAATTTAAAGTCCATTCCGTCCAGTTTAAATATTCAAGAGGCATGAGTTTTTCTCATTACACGAGGTCTATGGCAGGCAACCGAGAGAGACAGACTCTGTAAAGTGCGTCTTTCCTCGGAACGAACCATAGATCGGCTCAGATCTGCTCAAATCGCCTCATTGTACATCTAAGATTCATAACACGTGATCGTTCTTCACTTTATTTCTCACGATAATGATTGACGCTTCAATACCTGACAATCACAATCTAAGCTAAAACAACTTGAACATGAACAATCATCCTCATCAACGAGTAGATAGACCTCGCTATGGTCCTCGTCCAACAAATAATATTTACTACTACGACCAACCTCAAACATCTTCAATTCCAGTCGGAACTATTCTTCACAAAGGCTTCTATGACCTCTTAGCAATGATTCCGACTCCTTCTCCATCACGATTACTTTGGAGAGCTCAACCTCCGACTTCCCCTGAGCACTCTATTCTTGCTGGTCCTAGATACGAGGATCTTACAACTAACGTCATAAAGTCTTCTCCAAAGAAAGGCAGAAGAGTTAGCAAGGATATGGTTTCAAAACCTACAGGTTTCGTGTAGGTCTTTTTACGATCATTCAACAATACATACACCCCTAACTTGTACAGTCATTTGGTTCACGCCTCAGATGCAGACCAACTAGAAGCTCTGCTTACTCGTTGGGGTCCGGATGGTGTTGGAAAGCTCGGAGGTTAGATTTATATATTTTTTTTTCATAATTTACCCTCCATTCACCTATAATCTTATACTCCTAGATCCTCGTTGGGCTAATCCGATTAAGAATTATGTCAGACAAAGGACTCAGGCAAAGGCTATCAACCAAGTCGTAAACGCACTCAGACCATCTCCAAGTAAACTCGACGGTCCTTATCCCAGTCCCTTGCATGTCATGAATGGCATGAGCACAGCTACCTCTTCTTCTCTCACAACCGCCGCAAAGGAAAATGTCGTTCTTACTTCTCCCGTAGAGGGTCTTCCGGGCAGACCAGGAAACTCGACCATCCGATGGGGGGCAGGTTTAAGATCACATCCAGAAGTCCACGAAGACATTGATCAAGATCCACTACCAGAAAATATTCAATATTTACAACCAAGGTCAATAAATCCCTCTCTTGCTACTTTGGAAAAGGCCGTAGCAGCACGCATATTTTTTGAGAACCTCTATTTTCCTCTGTTTCGCCATCCCCCATCAAGGGAACAGCGGAGATTGGCTCTCGAAAAGGATATGGTAGAAATGCAGCTATCCCAGGAACAGAAAGAACAATTGAGAGCACAGTGGAGACAGAATGAAAGTGACTATTTACGCGAACGCAGGCAAAAGGTCGACGCCAGTGCCTTTGTCAAACTAAAGACAATTGGTCACGGTAAGTCTTGGTCATTCTTTGTCTACCTCGTTTGTAACATCTTTTAGGTGCCTTTGGTGTCGTTTCTCTCGTAAGAGAGCGTTCTTCAGGAAAGTTGTATGCTATGAAGCAGGTAATTATCACACAATCTAGTCAACTCGGTGCTTACTTTTTGCCAAGTTGCGTAAAGCAGATATGTTGCGAAAGGGTCAGGAGGGACACGTCCGCGCAGAGCGCGACATTCTCAAATCTGCTTCCTTGGTCAATTCACCGGGTGGGGCCGAGTGGATTGTCAGGCTCTACTACAGTTTCCAAGATCGCGATCACCTTTACTTGGTGGGTCATGTCGTTCCCAAGCATGCCGCGCCATTTTTCATTTCGCTTTCATTTCCCAACTCATCAATCAATATCTGTCTAGGTATTGGAATACATGGGAGGCGGTGATCTCCTCAACCTCTTGATTGAAAGGGATGTCTTTGACGAGGATTTCACTCGTTTCTACATCGCAGAGGTGTGAATAGTCCCACTGAAACATTGCTTTTTTAGTTCTCGTCCTTATTTTTTTTTTCCTCTTTCACAGATGATTCTGGCAATAGAATCATGTCACCGTCATGGTTTTATCCACAGAGATATAAAACCAGATGCAAGTCAAATTACTTAAGCCCTTACCCAGAAACTAATCTTGGATCTACGTCGGTGTACAGAACTTTCTTTTTGACCCAGAAGGCCACATTAAGCTTAGTGATTTCGGTCTGGCGTGAGTGTTCACATCCGGTCATTAGAGCTTAACTTGACGACGCTTTTTTTACAGGACTGACTTGCACTGGGCTCACGATACCACTTGTAAGTTTGGAAATTCCTTGTTTAGCTCGCTAAATCATCGCTTTCTGCACAGATTATGAACAACAGAGGCAACATTTACTTCATAAACATGGTATTGACCTCGAGGATCCAATTGGCATCGCCGACGGCAGAAAGACCAAGAAAATGGACCCCAAAGAAATAGAACTCCTCATGGGCGGTGGAGAAGGGCAAGGGGGGATCTTCACATGGCGTGAACGGCACAGGCGAAAGGTGCAGTTTGTTTGTCATTTTTTTAGGGTAACAAAGCACTCAAGTACACCACGTACTGCACAGCTAGCATATTCAGTGTAAGTGCTGCAGTGAAAAAAAAAAAAGTCTATGCATCTGATGAAAGGTTTGATCTGGTTCTGTCACAGATGTGGAACCAATTCGTACAGCAAGTCTCCTTTCCTTTCATCACAATCTCTTTGAGGCCTAATGTTTTCCCAGTGTCGCCAGAGGTTATTCGAGGACACGGCTATTCTTATTCTTGTGATTGGTGGAGTCTGGGAGTCATCATGTTTGAATGTTTATACGGGTTCGTTTCTAGCACGCTTCTCTTCCGTGTATGCGGTTGTCTAACCGTTCCTACAGGTATCCGCCCTTCGTTAGCAACTCTGTACGCATTTTTTCCCTTACTGCCTCATGGGTCTTGCGCGTTTGACCTCCTCTCCAGCGACATGTAACCCGTCAGAAGATCCTCAACTGGAAACAGTCTCTACGTTTCCCGTCAAAGCCTCGCGTCTCGCATGAAGGAGTCAATCTGATGCAACAACTCTTATGCGAACCTGAAGATCGTTTAGGATCTCAGGCGTCTTCGTCAACCTCAAGACCCAACTCCGTCGTGGTGCAGGCACGAAGGAGCGGGTTCATGCCCCAGCCGGGCAACTTTGCCGGAAGTGACGGTGCTCATCTTATCAAAGTAATCATTCCTTCTATGGATATCACTGTCACTGCCCGAAGCTAACCACTACCGCCAGGCTCATCCGTGGTTCAAGGGGATTGACTGGCAAAACATCCATCGGTACCCTGCGCCGTATCGACCAGATCTTCAAAGTCCTGAAGACACACGCCATTTCGACTCCGACATTCCGCCTGAGGTAGGCCATGCTTCCTTGTCCCTTCTCTTCTCTCCCTTTTTTTTCCTTTGCTGGTTTGGATACTCAACTCGCGTTTCAGCCTCTTGCACCTGCCAATGGCGCACCCCCAGATGCCACCAGAGACCCTTTGCTTCGCCACAAAATCCACGGCGCAGAAATCCTCAACGTGCGCAAGGCGTTAGCCTTTGCAGGCTTCACCCACAAGAGTCCTCGTGCCATTGAATACATCAGGGCGGACAGGGCATTCGACGCCTGGCCTGAAGCCCAGCCCGCTAAGGGCACCGTCAGGGGTCGCCCACTTGTTCGAGAAACACGAGGCGTTGGGGTGGGTCGTGCCATCTCGATGTAATTAACGGATAATGTGTCTGCAAATGTACTTTGCGTCTTGTATACCTGTAATTCGTGTATTTCCCTCTATGTATACACGATCGATCTTTCCCGTCCATGTTTGTTTAGTGTACTTGTATCGATACAGTATTGTTTTTACCTTGTAAAGATAAATATCCCCCATCCGATTACCGAACGGAATAAATAGTATTTTACCCTGTTTCTAATAAATTCTAAAGTAATCTGGCCCGAATATCAATCATGCAAGGGGCTATGTCGATCGATATGACGACATGGTTAAACGACGGTGAATTTAGCGCGCCAAGTTTGCAAATGGGGTCTATTTGTGGACTGCCACCTTCAGCTCTACCTAAAAGTTACAATGTAAATACCTACTGTTATAGCTGGTAATATTATCTACAGAGCGGGGTTTTAAAAGTGTACAGCTTCAGATAAAAAATACACGTAGCAATAAATAGAATGGTAGGGATACTATGTGATGGGTGCTGGGATATAAATATTCGGAAAAAAAGGTGAATAATGATAGAGCAAGTTGGCAAAAGGGGGAGGTAGCAGAATGCGCTTCGAAATGAGCGTGTTTGATGGGTTAAGCAGAGGAAACGCTGTGTCCACTCCGGTGTGAGGTTGAGCTAGACGCCGAAGCTGTGCTATCACGACGCTGAAGACGCCGAGAACTACGGGGATCCAAACTTGATGAAGCTGAAGCTCCACTGTTTTCATCGCCCAAAGAAGGGGTGTTTGTATGGACACGGGCATGACGGCGCATGTTACTCAATACACTAAATTTACGCCCGCAGCCATCTACGGGGCATGCAAACGCTGAAAACCCGTCGTCAGTACGTGTCATCAGCAAATCTATATTGAGCGACGTACGCTTTTCTCCTGTGTGGCTGTTCAGATGAATCTAAGTGGGGATGTTTCAGAAGGGGCGGGAAGATGGCGACAAGGAGGTGATTACCTTCAGGCTACTAGGGCGATTGAACCCCTTTTTACAGAAGCTGCATTCATACTTGGATGCGTTGCTGGCCTGATCGTCCACGGAAAGATAGTCGTGCGCTAGTTGGCCTGAATGATACATGGACGCTCCATGAGAACTTGGTATCCGGTCTGATTCACCAGGGTGGAAACTGAGTTGTATGGCAGGAGGAGCTTGGTGGGGATGAGCGTGATGGTAGTGTGGGGGCTGGTGACCAGGAGGTCCAACAAGACCTGACGCTTGTGCGTGATAGGATGTCGAGTAACGATCGGAACGGTAGGCGGAGTCCTCGCGACGAGCAACAGAATGTGATGATTCTGCTAAGGGCGGCCTATATGATCCTAAACGAATATGATCAACGTTTGGTGTATTATTAGAAGGTCTTTCCCTGAAATCGGGAGGATAGTTGTCGGGGTATGAGGTTCGCCGGGACATTGCAGTTGTGTGATGTTGTCTACTAGCCTGCAAAGCAGATAGCCCTGGACCATCCTCTGGAAAACGTACAGGCCGTGTTGAGGGGCTCGAATAAGTGGATATGACCTAAAAAAATTCAGAATAAATAAATAAAACGGTAAAATTAATCCTCACTCGATAGTCAGGAGCGGGCGAAGTGTGCGGTGGTGTACGATGAGCTCGCTCGTGCTGGTACCTGGAATACGAGGGATCATGCGTTCGACTGTCATCCTCGACACGCAGTCTTGCTAGAGTGAGGGGAGGCGATCCTGGAGGGTGCTGTGATAGTTCCTCTACGATCATAAAAATGAAAATGAGACACGTTCACTTCAGTCTGAATAGTTGTTAACATACCTCGGAATATGTGTCGGATGGGTGGAAGAGTCGGTCGACTGCTGGCATCATCCTGAGGGATGTTCGATTCACGATTGTACATGTGGACTGGGGAGAACCTGATCCTTTCAGGGCCTGAGTTCAGAGGATATCTCTATATATCCTTTGTCGGTGATATGTACCATACTGTGCGACCTATAAAGGAACTTGGATAGACCGTGTCTGTCTCCAAGTGCAGGATGGAATCGGTGACTAAAGAGTTCAACACAGCCCTGCCTCGAAATCGGTTTACGTTTGAGATCCTGGGTCTTTCGGTCTGAGGAGGGTTGAACCGGTAGACAGGACAGGACGAAACGAACAGTCTGACTGATGAGTAAAGATGGGTATGATTGGTTCCATGACGACATGGTTTAGTACCCATTTTTCTAAAGATCCGCCAACAAACTGCGTCGGGATGAAATCATGTAGGTCCCTGCTTGGAATAGAGGAAAGATTCCCCTTGCGGATACAGGAAACCCAACTCATGGTCAGGTTTGTCTCTAGTTGAGCGCTGGGTTCTTGAAGAATTCAATTTTCAAGTTTTGCCAATTGTTTTGCCGAACCTGACCATTATTCTTGATCAACACACACAAAAAAAAAAGGACAAAGTGACATGTTCTATCAAGACGTCTGGGCACGTTCTGCTTCTGCTTGTGTCTGAGTTTTTAAAGAAAGAGCGTGTAGTCCTTGAGCAAACTCGTCAGCAAGAGCTGCATGTATCATTCTATGGCGCTGTATGGTTGTCTGTTGGGAGAGATGAATTTAAAATATAGAACAGACGAACCAAGTGGCGATCTTACCTTTTTCTCAAAGGCATTTGAGACAATCTGTATCGAGAAATCTGTATCAATGCAGCCATTCTTGAGCCTTGTATTTCTAAGAAAACATGAAACGGTCATACGCGTTTCTCCGTTGGTGGATCCCTGCGCCCTCATCGCACTGTGGTGGCGATGCTGCCAAGAATCATTGGAAACGTTGATTGACAAGGGCAGCAGAAGGGTTGTTAACTGTATGATATGATGTGAGAGGAAAGGAACAGACTTGGTAAGCGCGCATAGTTTGTATCCGAAGGATGAAACTAACCTTTTCTCGAATGGAAGTTTCTACGGGGCCCATTGTGGGGCTATTGGTTGAGGATTGCTTAGTGTTTGGGGTTGTCGACATGGTTTTTGACCTAATAATTGAAGAGCAGCTGCGAAATGATTGTCTGGAGTTCACCAAACGAGCGAAGGACATGATGAGAGTTCTATTTTGATATTTTTTTCCCTTCCTGCTGTGATCCCCACCTCATTATGTAATGCTTTTTTTTTCTTGCTCATCGAAGGCAACTCTGGTGTTTCATCCATGACAATGCAATGGCCAATAAGAAAGGCTTACAATATTTGAAAGTATCGTGTAAAAATTCCGGGACGTGTATATAATTACAGGTTCGTTGATCTATCTAAAAAATACAGTACCTTTACAAAAGCGACTTGCTTTCCAGGAGGAGAACAATACCTAATGGAAATTTGCATCTGTCAGCATTCCGGAATCCCAACATCGTCAAAATGAAATCTTACTATGAACAATTTCCGATATGCTTTGTTTGGTAACGTCAACCGTTAGATCAGCGTCTCGTGGGTCTTCATAAACCTCATCAATTCCTGGTACACCACTTATCTCGCCAGAACGGGCTTTCGCAAATAAACCCCGACGATCAGTCTTCTCGCAGTATTCCAAAGGTGTTGCGACATGGATTAAGAAGAAGTTTCCACCAGAGCCGCCAGATTGAATGATTGTATCACGAGCAAGTTGGCGAGATTGATCTTGAGGAGCTGTGGGAGCCGCAATGACTGCGGCACCAGCTCGAGTGAGCTCTGCAGCAACGAATGCAATACGATGTACGTTTTCATGACGATCCGTCGGGCTGAAGCCGAGGTCTATATTGAGAGTCAGCATTATCTCAACTGATGTTTTGATCTGATGAAATGTACCGGTAGATATTTCCTGTCTGATAGTCTCTCCTAATAGCAAGGAGACGCTTCTTCCACCCTGTTGGTTAAGCGTGATTTGCAGCGCCTTGGCGATTGCATCCTTGCCCGAATTATGGAGTCCGCTGAGGAATATGACGAAGCCTTGCTGCTTGCGCGGTGGATAGCTTTCGCGCAGCACTTTCACTACAGCACTATATCTGGCTTCAGAATGGAATCTGAAGAAAGAAAAAAGAGGTACTTACTCGTAACTAAACCAATCGGGAATAGGAGCACCAGTCCTCAGGCGCTTGCGCAGTTCGGTCCCTGAAATATCCAAGGTCTGAACGCCTTTAGGGACCTCGTCGACTGGTTGATATTCGTCGGTGGAAGGTAGGTAAGTCATTTGTTGGAATGGAACCATCTCGATCTGCAGTTCGTCATGATATTTGATCACCAGATCTTGCGCATCATAGGGTCCATAAAAGTCTTTGCCTTGAGAGTTCTTTCCAGGACCCGCATGATCACGTCCAACAATAAAGTGTGTTGCACCGTAATTTTTGCGAATGATAGAATGCCATACAGCTTCTCTGGGCCCAGCCATACGCATGGCAAGTGGCAAAAGGGCAAGCTGACCCATGCCGTTGGGATATTTTTGCATGATGGCTTCGTAAACGCGAACGCGGGTATAATGGTCGACATCACCGGGTTTCGTGAGACCAACAACTGGATGGATGAGAACATTCTGTTCCACAGGTTAATAAAATTTCGCAAATATAGGACAGAAAGATCCTTACAGCTTGGCGTTGGCGGGCCGCCCTTACGGTAAGCTCTCGGTGTGCTCGATGCATGGGGTTGCGAGTTTGGAATGCAACAACCTTACGCCACGCAAGCTTCTTGAAGTGTGCGCGCAGTTCTGCAGGAGTATCTATGGTTTCAAGTAAGTAATCGTCTTCCGACTCGGCACGAGCAATCCTGCTTACATCTCAACGCAACATAGTCAAAGTGGGTTGGGGCTTTGATAGCCTGAACTTTTCCACCTACGTAAAACTCCTTTGTGCGGTTACGAAGATATGAGACTGCTGGGTGTGCAGGATCATCCGCTCCGAAAACTTGAATTGCTTCCTTGACCTTGTCAGGTGTGTAAATGTCCTCGACTGCAATGGAAAGTTGAATGACTTCAATTATCTGACCTAAATTAGCTGACTAACCTGTGATAATGGCGAGTGCATCTTCATCGCGAGGGTCGAGCAAAGCAATTCTCCTCCCAGGAACAATGGCAAGGCCTTCGATATCCTCTTTTGAAACGTCCAGGGTCACAGGAATAGGGAATAATACACCATCCGCAAGTCGTAGATTGTCAACGACGCTACACAAATGACATGAGATCGTGGAAGGAAAAAAGAGCCGGGCTGCGCACTTTTTATAGTCAGGTTCGTTGAGGAATCCTTCCAAGGGGCTGAAACCACCGTTGGTGATGAGTTCCAGATCACAGAGTTGGCGCTTAAACAAACATCAATCATACAGCCAAAACTAGGAACGTTCTCTGGGTATACCTCTGTCAGAATCAGGTAAGGCAGTGTATCTGCTTCTGCCTTAAGCTGAGCTGATATTGATGCATCGCGAGCGACCAAATCCTATGATTTAAATGTGAATTGAATTGATGATGGGAGTCAACGGTAATTCTACCTTCAAGACTCCGCCGTGGGGTGTGTTGGCCATTGCAAAAAGGAAGTATAAAAGGAAAGGAAGGTATAATTCGTCGATTACATTGCAGACTTTGAGCTCTTCTATGGATTTGAAACGATGGTAAACGATCTTGCAACAATCACGCAATTGCACAGAATGCTTTCGTTCTGCCGTCTTACAGCTAGTATAACCTGGGAAAGTTGTATGTCAGCCATAAAGTTATCTGATTATGTGCGAATCAGGTTAAAGATTAGATCCTCTCTCATCTATTCCACCACCACTCTGCTACAGCCAAGCACCAACAAGGAGGCAGTCTATGAGTTCTTCATTCGGATTTAAGCCCGACTATTGAATAGGCCAAGGATTTAAACAATAACGCAAACCTGTAACACAATGTCAATAACCGACCTTCGAATCTCTTCGAATCCTGTGTGGCCAACCATGGAATCCTGATACTAGGTCGAAGGGTTCTGCCTCATCCATACTTAGTATCAGAGTGATTTTCAACAGATTCTTTGTTGATCAATTTTAGGGGTTTCTTTCACGGTAAACTGCAAGTATATCAAAACCCGTCAGAAAATCAACGTCGTGGTGCTTGATTCAAGAAGATCAGTCAATAACTCCCATGTGCGTGGACACAGCAATGATTCGGACAACCTGTTTTTACCTTTCGGGTCAAGATGTGGCCGTCTGAACCTGTCTGAACGCGTAGAATGTGATGCATGGCAAGTAACTCTATTTTTACACATGTCATATGGGTTTCTCGATGTGACCCCTTCAGCGTCTGAATATGCAGGAGCATTAAACATCCAGAAAGAAGCAGTCAAACAGTTCTAGCAAAGCATATGAGTCTAAGAATTGACTGGGAGATCTTGATTTGTGCTCGATACATGGTAATGTCAGTGAACGATTTTTGAAGCATCTGCGCAGATCCTGTACGAAATGATAAATTTCGATGCTCAATTGTGGGGTAGCTACTCATTCAAATGAACAGAACAGAGTTTGTATGCAGCGGACGAAAAGAAGTATGCGATTTCGGCGCGAGAACCAGTTTATTTTGTACGCGGACATCAAAAAAACGATTCAAGCGGATATTCAATGTCAATGACAGTGTGAAAGCATTTACCGTTGAGAGCATCTACATCCAAGTTTTAAATGGAGCATCAAACAATTATCTTGATTGTATCACCATCCAACTCGTATCAAATGGGGGACAGTGATCGAATGAGTACTTAGGGACGCACAAATTTCGTGGATATTAGAATATCTTTCGGTTAGAACCTAACCGAGAAACCCATTATAATGTACAATATACTGTTTACAGTAAATAAATGGTGGCATCATGGAATAAATCACTGCGGACCTTTCTACAGTTCGTCAAAGTTGACTCCTGCGGGACCATGTTCTTTCCCAGACGGTCTGAAAGCTGAAACCACTGCGCTGAAGGTTTCGCTCAGTGCACTGATAGCGTGGGTTACGTTTTCCTCGATAGATGTTTTGCAATGTTTAAGCAGGGTGCATGCAGCGTCGACAAGAGTCTGGGGTTCCTGTTCGGGGGAGACCGAAACGGGAGGGTTGTGGTGGGACTGGTGATAATGTGTGTGAGCTCACATTCCTTATATTCAAAGAGGGTGTTGGTTACCTTTTCTTTGACCGATTTTTCTGATTCTGATACAATTTTTTCTGAAACCTCCGTGTCTAATTGCTGCCACAGTTGACGGAAGTCATCCACCGCTTTCAAACTTTCGCTGAACCTGAACAAAGTGTTCATGAGTGCAACTACTTCTGATCGTTGCAGCAGATTAGAATTTGACGCAGGGCTAAAACTATAATCAGTTGAAATTGTTCATGGGTAACTTGGCGACGCACTCCAATGCTTTCTCATCCATCTCGAACAGGATTTTAAGTGCAGTTGCCAGCCCAGTGGTTTGAACCTTTCCCCAGAGGCGGCATTTGTCACATCCGACGCAATCCATGATTCTTGTTACATTGCGGAAATGTGTCTTGAACTCCTCTTTTAAGACCTACAAGGTGAGCATATAAATATCATGACATGTTTAGACATAACAGCGATTCAGCGTACCGCAGCATTTTCACCACGGAAAAGGACAGTTTCGTCAAATCTTCCAGCGTCCTTAGCGATGTTCACTACTTTGCTGACAAGGCTTAGGGTTTCAACATCGTCTTCATGGTTTCCAGTTGAACAATAATCATAAGCAGACAGGTAGGGACCCAAGCGTGCCACGGCTCGAAGGAGAAGAATAGTATCGAAGTAAATATATTGCAAACGCTCTGGATGGGATGCCACCCGGTCGATAAAGCAGCGCAAATTGGGGGCCTGATAAGCAAATTTAGCAAGCAATCTGTGATGACATTGTAATCCCTTCGTACCCATTCTCCAGTAGATTGATTGAGATGCTCGTGACAGATGTGTGTCGAGATTGAAGCATGCAAGCCTAATGGCAAATTAGCGTATACCCGTGATCGCATTAGTCAAATATCCTACCAGAAATTACTTTATAATATACCCGTTTTTCTAAGCAATGAGGATCGCTTTCTTCTTCTCCTTGGTGGAGGACCTCGACCATAGTATCCGGAAGAGACACAGGCGCTGGAGATTTGCCACTCATGAGATTCATTTCTGTCAGCCCGAAACAATTTTCTTCATAAATCGACCTCCAGACTCTATTGGCGTCTGCACCAGAGTATCCAGTGTATCGTTCAGGGACCAGGCGCAAATCAAAGTAATCTCCCTCTGGTCGGAGTTAGATGGTATTACAAAAGACGACGGTAAACCATACCAGTATTATCATCCAGGAAGCAAAAGTCTGAATCGCGGTAGTAGCAACCGGGCAAAGAATGGCGCTGTTAATTTCAATTAATACGCAGGATGACGAGCTTAAGAGAAAAAACAAACCTTTTCAATAGAAGATGGATCCACCTGACTGAGTGCTTTTGCCCTCCATTTCTCGGGCACATCACTCTATGATCATTGCAGAGTTTAATAAGAGAATGATTCAGGTGACATAAAAAGCAGGGAGTTATACCTCGTCCACGGATGTTATAGCACAGCTAGGATTGCTGCAAAATCCATTATTGGACCAGAATGGACATTCACGATACAAATCCACCTTGGAAGGCCGGTAAGACGCGCAAAGTCATGAATGAATGTCCAACGTACTTGGAAATAACGGAAGAAGGGTTCATGAACAAGTTTTGAAATATTGCTGAATAGATCATCATTGACACTTTCTACTGTCTCGTAGTCACACATTGTGGTCTCGATAGGTCCTGTCAACTAGAAATATCGTAAGAACGCTGTTGAATGAATTCACTCTGCACTGACTATTGAATTCTGGCATGAAGCCTCCTTCACAGGCTGATGCTCTAAAACATTTTGAATTTGTCCTTCCCGAAGCAAAGTGTCAGAAAGGAAGGAGCCCGGACTCTTGCTGTGAGTTAATGAGGCAATCGCTGAAGCGCCAAACAAGTGAGCGAGCAATGCTAGCCTCAAAACGCGGCAGATTGTACTGCTCATGGAAAGTCGAATGTGGTGGTTAAGAGGTGAATTGTCGCGAAACAAGTGGAAAGTTTAAAAAGTAAGCGAACAAGACTCTAGTTCCACGTCTACTTTTATGATGAGAAATGGGATTCTAAAGACAAGATGATGACATACACTCCGGACTAATGAGCCTCCACGTGTCTAGAGCTCCCCAGAACTGATCGAATTCCGTTCAAGAGCTCCGTTGGCTGTATTTACAAGTCTTGGACCTCTTTTAGTTTCTCACTAGATATTTTTCTGAGAATATAAAAGATTAAAAGTGTAGACCATGGTTTGAACATGGTCTGATCAACATTAAGGGTTGAGAGCTTGCCACGTCAATATAGGAAAAAGTCTCACGGGTCGTTGAATAGAAAAAGTCGGAAAAATGGAGGAATTTAAAACTTATTAACTCAATCATCATCATCACAACCACCGTCGTTAGAAATTCAACTACTTTTGAATTTCTTTCTTTAGGTTTTAACCCGTCAAGGCTTTCGTTCACCGGACACCCGTTTTTTTAGAACATCATGGCGCTTAATGCAGCTGACTTGCAAGTTCGTCATTTTAACCTCAATTTTTATCCTTTTAATACTGACTTTTTCTTAGAGGAGACATGAGTTAGAAGGTGCCCCAGACCCTTTCCCTTCTCTCTCTCAAAATCAGACAATTTCCGCGAAATTGAAGGCTTCCGACAACGTTCCGTTGGATACCGATTCTGAGATTGCCTTCCCGTCTTTGGCTCCAGCAACTCCCGTTCCTTCCACAAATGCTGCTTCTGCATGGGGAGCAGCCGCCGGACCACGTCTCAAGGCCGCTGTTTCCAAGGCCCCTGTCTTCACTGACAGCTTCACTATGTCTGCAATCGACTTGTCTAACGCCGGTAAGGACGGCAAGCCAACCACTCTGGGAGAAGTCATCAAGCAGGTCATTGCGAAGTACAAGGTCAAAATAGAAGCAAGTGCAAATCAAAGGGCACGTCAGACTACCTTCCACATCAAGGCTGAGTCTGAGAAGGAACTCGACAAGGCGAAACGTAGTCTCCTGGCTTTACTGAGCCCTGTGGTATGTGTGGTTTTCATCGCGGATGAACAGTTCGCGTTCTGATTTCAGTTTGAAAGGTTACTGTCATTATCAATGCCCCCGCTTCTTGCATTGCTTCCATCATTGGTCCTAAAGGTAATGGCTCTTGTCCTGGCAAATTTGACCAATCTTCTAACCCTGTTGAAGGCGCAACCCTAAAGCAAATTCGTGACCAGACCAGTGTTCGCGTAGATATCCCCAAGAAGGAGTCTATCATTTCCCCCGGTAATGGACATGCCAATGGTCACTCTGATAGCAAGGCTGGCGACGATGGCGACGAAGAAGAGATCACCGTACCTGTTACTCTCACTGGCCCTCAACCTCTGGTTTATGATGCTCAAGCTATGTTGAATCAAATCATCGCCTCGAAAACATCCAAGACCACGCAACGAGTGCGAGATATCCCTCAGTACATCCTGCCATTTGTGCTTGCACGTCGTCCTTCTTTCCTTGCTGCTGCCCAAGACGGTACCATCAATCTTTCCTTGAACGCGGCTGCTCGTGAGATCACTGCCAGCGGAGATCGCGAGGCTGTTGTTCGTGTGGTGGATGCCATTAAGCAGGCTATCGAATCTTTGGAAGGCTCCCTTACTTCAATTAAGCTAGCCTTGCCGAAATCCAAGCATCGTTTATTATCCGGTTCCAATGCTGACGACATCATGAAGAAAAGCAACTGCACCGTTGTGGCTGGCGACTCTGAGGAAGTTGTCGTCTGGGGACAACCTACAGACCTTCCTGCTGGTTTGGCCGCCGTCGTGGAAAAATCCAACTCTAAGCACATCCAAGACGTCCCTCTTCCTGGCCCTATCGAACTCTCCAAACTTGTTGCCACCTATCTGGAACGCATTCATTATGGCAAGACATTGAAGGCTGCTCATCCAGATGTCGACGTATTCTTACCTTCTGCGGACTCTTCCAGCAACACTCTAACCGTTGATTTTGTTGGTGAAAAGACCAAGGTCGCAGCTGCTGTGAAACAAACCAGCGAGCTGTTGAGCAAGCTTCCCTCTTCTGTCCGGGATGTTTCCGTCGACTGGTTGCTGCACCGCGTCATCATTGGGAAAAGCGCCAAGAAGTATGTTATTTCTTTCAGGTTTTCAAACATAAGGACTAAAGCAACTCTTCAGAATCAAGCAATTCCAAGAGACTCACAGCGTCCAGCTGTTCTTCCCTAACGAAACTGCCGAATCTTCTCATGTGCTCTTGGTATTCGATCCATCCTCTCCGGCCGCTGCGGACGAGAAGAAAAAGCATCTGGATGACGTTGAGAAAGAACTTCTTAAGTTGGTCAAGGAGGCTGCTAACGTCAAGACGGAGACTCTCAGTGTCGAGAAACGCTGGCACGAGGCGGTCGTCGGAAAAAGTGGAACAACCTTGAACGCGTACGTGTTCACGAGTTGGCTGTTCTTATATCTCTACTAACGCGTGGTATCAGCATCATTGGCGAGGATAAAACGCTTTCCATCAAAGTCGGGGCTGAAGCAGGAGATGCCACTACTGAAGATGTCATCGTTATTCGTGGTGTTAGCTCGGATGTCGACCGTGCTGTCAAGGAAATTCTCCAGATCGTTGAAGATGCCAAGAATGACGAGATCATCAACAGTTATGTGAGTCGGACAGATTCACAGCTTGATCAGACATTCAATTGTTGACTCAAATCCCTCAGTCCACCGAATTCGATATTGAACGGGAATATGTTGGTCGAATTGTAGGCGCCCAGGGTGCTGGCGTCAACAGACTTCGTGATCAACTTGGCGTCAAAGTTGATGTTTCCGATGACATCGACGAAAAGGAGAAGGAGGGTGGCAAACGAAAGAAGGTTGTTCATCAAAAGTCTAAGATTAAAATCACTGGTCGCAAAGAGAATGTCGAGGAGGCCAAGAAGCGTATCCTGGCGCAAGTCGAAAGGCTGGTGAGTAATCCCATAAACATTGATTATCGTTGCTTTGACTCATTCCCACTCAAGGCAGATGAAACCTCTGAGATCCTCAAGATCCCCGCCCAGTTCCATTCATCACTCATTGGTCAAAGCGGCAAATATGCCATCCGTTTGGAAGAGAAGTATTCTGTCAAGATTACCTTCCCGCGCCAATCATCCGAAAGCGGCGAAGGTAAAACCCGTGAGCAGCTCAAGGCCGACGAAGTTCTTGTAAAGGGTGGCAAGAAGGGTGTCGCCGGTGCTAAATCCGAGTTACTCGAGGTATGAATCCGTCCATCTCTTTTTTACATAACCGTTTTGATTCTCATTTCTCTAGGCTTTGGAATTCGAGAAAGAATCGAACAACATTCTCAAATTCACGGTCCCAACTCGCTCTGTTGCTCGAATTCTTGGACGTGGTGGTGCCTCCATCAACGAAATCAAAGACACCACTGATGCACAGATTGACATCGAGAAGGGAGCAGACGACATCACCTCTATCACTGTTCGCGGTACCAAGAAAGCCATCAATGCGGCTAAGGTTGCCATCCTCGCAATTGCTGACCAAGTTGCGGAGGAGACCACAGCCACTGTATCCATCGAGAGCCGTTTCCACCGCGCCATTATTGGAGCTGGTGGTCAAGGTCTCAAGGAGCTCATTGCTCGATGCGATGGTCCCACCGATTCCCGATTGCAAGCTAGCCTCATTCGTTTGTGAGTTTTACCCTGCTTCGAACGGCATTACCATAACTGACTATCCTTCAAGCCCTCGCCAGGGTGAACCGTCTGACGAGGTTCGCATTCGCGGAGAACCTAAACTTGTGGCCAAAATCAAATCGGAATTGGAATCCATTGCTGCCAAGCACCGTGACCGGGTCATTCTTGGTGTGCAGATTCCTGCTGTTCAGCATCGTGCTTTGATCGGTCGTGGCGGTCAACATTTGAACGAAATTCAGGAAAAGTATGACGTTCAAATCCAGTTCCCGGGATCTCGCTCGTATGGCCAAGTCGGAGAGCCCGAGAACCTGGCTGACCTTGGTGAAGTCGACCCCGCCACTCTGATTAAAGTTTCAGGCCCTCGTGCTGCTTGCCAAAAAGCCATTACCGACCTCCAGGTGAGACCTACAGAATTTAGAAATACAACTGCTAACATTGGCACCTAGTCCAACATTAAGGCTCCGCCAGCCGAACTTGTCTCGAGTACTATCTCTGTACCCTTGAAGTACCATCACGCCATCTCGCAGCAAGGCGTTTTCTTCCGCAATCTTAGGGGCTTTGGAGTTCAGGTCGAACACTCAATTCAGCCACAACAAGCTGCTGTTCCAACCCCTCCCGCTTCCACCGCCAGGATAGACGATGAGGAGCCAGCTGGCCACGAGTGGCATATCGGACCAAATTATGAAAACTGCGAACAGGGAGAATCTGTTTGGACGCTGAAGGGCCGTGATCAAGCTTCTTTAACCAAAGCTGAGGGCCTTATCAAAGATGCCATTGAAAGTGCTGCCCGCAAGAGTCACGTAGGCTTCTTGACCCTTCCTGATCGTTCAATGTTCCCCAAGATTGTCGGCTCCAAGGGTGCCAACGTTTCCCGTCTTCGTAATGAAACAGGTGCAGACATCACTGTGAGCCGTGAAAACAGCACCATTGTCATTGTTGGTATGTAAAAATCCTTCCTTCTGCGTTCTTCAACGTTGACGTATTTCTTATGTTGTAACAGGCACTGAACCAGAAGTTTTGGCTGCAAGGGACGCCATCCTCAAAATGACTGCCAACCCAGGTCGTCGTCGTAACGATTAATGCCTTGATTTTATGACATGTATGCTATGTTGCATCCTACATATAATAATACAAACTATGCTAGACACTGGACGTGAATGATAGAAGCACGATATACGCCAGAGAAGCAGTAAGTTTACAACGGTTCACCGTCCAAGTCTGCATCCACTGGGTCTCCGTCAATGTCATCTACAGGTTCCCCATCCAGTTCTACAGTGTCCGTTTGCATTGGAACAGCAACCGGTTCCCCGTCAATATCATCCACAGGCTCTCCGTCAATATCATTGTCTTCTTCAACAGCTTGTCCGTCAATATCTTTGGTGTTTTCGTCTTCGCTGACGTCCATAGACTCTGTATCGCTAGTGACATTTTGCTGAACCTCAACAGTTGCGGGTTTAAAGCCGGTTTTCTTGAAACGAGGAGCAAATTCTGGACTTGGGGGGCGTATAGAAACATTCTGCTCCTCTGTCGCGCTTTCTTGAGGCACCGCTGCCCCTTCCAAACGCTTCCTCAATTCGGTTGTGAAATCAGGAGGGAAGACGATCCAATCCTCCCAGATATCTACAACTGTCGTAATTTGCTTTTTAAACAGATCTGCGGTGATGCGCCCCGGGAATGAATGATAGATATTTGCCATGTGGTCAAATACAATTCCAAGCCTCGCTTGAAATTCTTGTCTGAACTTCCAGGCGCTAGGAACTGATGCAGCGGAATTATGCAGAATGTCGCAGATAAGGTGTAATCGAGCAACCTTGCGAGGGACAGGTGTTCCATCAACAAGTAGAGAGGCCACGATGATATCAGCCACCTGGAAAATAAAATCATGACATGGATGTCCAATGAATGCATGGATTCTAACTTGCCTCATGAGCAGCTTCAGCGTGTTCAAGGCTAAAGACCATACACCGCGCAATTTCTCCCCTTTTCCCTGTTAGAGACCTGAGCATGGCCTCGAAACGTTGCCTAGCACTGGAACCCAGTGTCGTTTTGCGTGTTTGCTCCCGTTCAGATTCTTCTTCAGAATCCGTCGAATATACAGAGTTATATCCCTAAACCGTGATCAGCACGAAATCTACAAGCAACGAGAGGGTTAATTACATCGTCGTCAAAAGCTTGCTTGAAAGGTTCTTCTGACTCGACCAATCCACGATAGTATGCATGCCTCCGATGCTAGAAGAGGGTAAGAAACGTCGTTCCGTCCGAACTATTGACCAGCGCTTACTGAGCGTTGAAGAAGAAAGTTATATTTTGGATTGCTTTTCTCCCTGTCTTTTAGCATATCTTCGTACTTTGCGTCGTGTCCTCTAACTTCGGATGCTACTGCCCGAATGAAAGTGTCCGTGACGATTTCGCTTTCATCATGGCGTCGTGGACTTCTGGAACGCCGACTAGGGGATCGACTATTGCTCGAGAAACGGCGCGTTCGGCTTCGAGATCTCCGTCGCATAGGTGACCTTGAGCGATCGTGTTCCCATGAGCGACTTCTAGATCGCCTGGAATGGCGGTGTCGGTGATCCCTTGACCAGTTATCACGTTCTTTGGACCTACTCCTGCTGCGACTGCGAGAACGACTCGATGCCGGTTTGTGAGAAAGAACTATAGTTCTTCACTTTAACAAGAGAAATTTTCAATGTAAAAAACACCTTACCATACATTGGCTTCGGCGCCAATGGGACAGCTTTGCTCCAGCCAACCCTAAGAATAGTCCCTCCCCACTCGCAACCATCAAATTCACGAAGGGCCTCTTCTGCGTGCCTTCTGGTCATATAAGATACAAATCCATTTAATCCAGTGCTTTTAGCTTTGCGCGTTGCAGTCATATCAGCACCAGGCCCCACCGTACCGTCCATTCGAGGCCACATGATTTTCACCTTCAAAAAATGACATGAGAGTAAATAAACGCCAAGTTTTGGGAGAAACATACGGATCCAACTGGACCAATCTTTGCAAAGAAGTTTCCGAGCAATGGTTCGGTAACGTGGTGGGGTAAATTTGCAACGAATAAATTCGTGGTCTTAAGGAGACTGTCAGTTATAAAATATAAATGGCAAGGACGACACTGACCAAGGGGTCCCCTCGATCTTTGCTTCCACTTTGGCCTTCATAGGCGGCCATGGCAGTCGCAGATCTACCGTGACTACTACCTGTTGAACGAACGTTTTAGCTGTCGACAGCCATGTAAAAAAGGGGGGAAAGGTACCATGTCGCGAGTATTTGGCTTCTCTCTCCGCTTGCTCACTACGGCGCTTGTTAACGATCCCAGACCGAAAACTCGCAAAGACATGCAACATACCGCTTGATTTCCTCAAGAAACGAGTCCATTGCTCTCTTCCCTTTGGGTTTTGGGGCCATTGTAGAGGGAGGAGACGGAGACTATACCATTAATCCAGATGAGAACTATTCCGGACGATAAAAAAGCTACTTACCCGCATTGGTTGCATCCTTCGAGGTACAGAAGGAGCATAAACCGATTTTGACTCTGCTTGGACAAACGCCGAACCACCCTTCCTCCCAGAACCCTCTCCCTCGAACTCGTCCAAAAATTCTGCGTATGCCTGAGCTGCACTGGCCTCCTCTTCTCTCCTTTTAGCATCCGCTGCCTCTTGTTCCTTCTCTCTGCGTGATTTGCGGACACTTCCAGAGGTATACTTGGACATCTTGACGTCGTCCAAAGGTTGTTGCTATTAGATTGTCCAAGGAGAAATGCATAGGGAAAAAAATATGTGAGTGAACGTGCTCTACCAAGCAAAAAAATAACTCTATTCTTCGCACTGGGAAGGAGGATTCATCATCATCATTGTCGAAAAAAGCCGCTAGCTTCGACTTGGTTTTGTCCATACTTTTTTTGAATGTATTTCAAGGAGCTCAAGTAGATTATAGTTTGGAGAGAAGTGCTAGCTTTGAATGTAAATATGTTGAAATGGATTCAAAAAGAAGTTTGCCATCAATAAAGCAGTTTGACCAGAAAGACCAAGTTGGTTCTTATGTAATCGATGGTACACATTGTGGTTAAGGTTTATTTTCTACTGAAAGAGTGTATAAATGCCTACAACACCCAAAATATAAGTAACAGCAAAGCAAAGCATAGAAACTTTCGCGTAAATGCATATTAATCGTTATCACATCATTAAGCTTCCAAGTCCACCCTGAACATATGCCATGGGCTTCATTGGCGGATGCGGTGAGGCTTCGAACTGCGTGTACTGCCTGTTTCCTGCAGCATCGACCCGGATCTACAAATATGCATCGCTTCAGAACACTCATGCTCCGTGTCAAAAAAAGAATCTGTGCGCTTACGAAGGCTCCTTTGTTTCCACTTTGATCGACATAATTGGGAGCAGAAAATACCTAGGAAAGCAACAAATTCGCAGTTAGGGATCGAAGAACAAACTATCAAATGATTTTATGGAGGGAATCACCGTTGTGCATAGACCATCATGCTCGATTTCATATCCATCTATACAGGAATCATGAGTACCTGAAGCAACTGCTTTGCAATGCAAAATGTAGATTCATGACTCACTCTGTCGCACTTCATGACTGCGAATTACACCAGTCACACCATTCAGCGTGCACCAGCGTTTGGTGACGTCTGGGCCAAATGCAATGCCGACGCCCTGTTTTGCAGTGAAAAGTGAGTCGACCGACCAGTCACCCTGACAGATTCTTACCCGTTTACTTGGACCCCGACCATTGGCTTCCTGGGGATCAGTCCACAGCAGCTAATGTTTACCGATCAGAATGCAATCAGTCAACTCTACGCCTCTGGACACATACCTCACCTGTAAACTATGAGTGATCACAACTACGAGTGACTGAGAAGGTGAAACGTACACATCAGGCCTTCCTGTCCGGGTTGTCGTCCAATTCGCTCCAGTTTACGGATATCGTCCAAAGTGACGCCGTCCTTGCTAAACAGACCTCCATGAACAACAAAGAATCGTTTCAAACCATCGGGAGATAGTATTGAATTGTCTTTCGTAGCAGGCGGCTTTGTAGCCGATACGAGAGTAGCAAGGGGAACTTGTGGTAAGACGTGTTAGTAGGGATAGAAATGTTTGAATAGATTTCCTCACGCGCTGTAAATACATGCGCGAACAGCTGCAACCGTTTCAATTTTAAAAAACATTCAATACAAAGGAAAATGCGGACCTTGTATGCTTGTTCTCCGTGTTTATGCTTAGCTTCGCCCTCGAAGCCATAAGTTCTATTCATGTCCTTTGCTTCATGGTTACCTCTGTTGATAAACATATATTTGGGGTAGAGCCCTATCACCCACGGTTTAGTATGTTAAATATGAAAAATATAACATGCACTTACATTTGTAGGCAAACGCGAGCAGGATAACTTCGATAGACCATGAACCACGATCGACGAGATCACCGTTGAAGAGAAGGTAATGTTTTTCACTGGGAGTCCCAGTAAGGGAGAGAAGGTGTAGCACGTCGTAAAATTGACCTGAAAAGGATCATATCAGAATCAACGCGATCTTTCAACAGAATAATACGACACCATGTACGTCTCCAATCACATCGCATGTTACGCCCTCTTCAACTGGGACGGTGACCAAGCTTTCTTCTTTCGCAAATTGCTCGTGTGCTCCCAAAACGATTTCCCATGCGTATCGTTTGGCAAGTGTCTTTCCATCCTTATACCACTGAATCATTTCCTGAATAAACTGTTCGGACATATAATACTTCCCATCGCGTTGAGGGAGAACAGGGCCATTGTACGCAGCATCAACCTCGCAGCCTCCTGATAACAAAGGTTCAAGTCTTGGAAACTAGGACGCGTCGAAAGAGAACGCACCTTCCGCGATGATTTCACGACATCTATCAACTGGGTTCTTTTCTCCTTCGAATTCGATCGCCTAGAATTACAAAACCTTGAATAGATGCGAACACTCTATATGATGGATGTGTACCTTTTCAAACTCGATTTTTCGAATGAGTTTTTGTGTGGAGACCAACTGTGCTCGGACGGTGTCGTTGCCGGGTTCCAAAGCGAGTACTTTCTTGAAATCAGCCACAGCAGCCTGGGGTTTCAATATTTGCATTTGACATGTTGCTCGTCTACCGGATAATTTAGTTTATATAAACCTCAATGAAAATGTATCGCGTACCGATAGTACGCCTTTGCATATTTTGGATCAAGCGCGATCGCTTGGGCTAAACACAACCACCGCGTCAGTTGAGCAGGAAGGGCCTCGATTTAAGACGTACTAGCGTCACTCAGGGCATAGCCATACTCTTCCAACTTCATGCGAGCATAGGCTCGATTACACCATAAAGTAGGTTCGCAGGGGTTCTTTTCGATAGCTTCGGTATACAGTTTTGCAGCACCTGGAAAGTCATGGGCTAGTAGTTATTTCCAGCATCAGTAAAAGCCACAAGTTCTCGCGAGACCTGGAATAGGCGTATCAGATACGAACAAGTGAAAGCCTTGTTGGCTAAAGCCTTTAATCTCGCGGATTCAGCTTTATCTTGGTCGGATATGTCATTTAAGGTGAGGGATTGAAGCTGAGGAGATGGGACGGATGAGGGTGGAGTTGTACTTGAGAGCGACGGTGAGGATGCTGATGAATCGGACATTATATCGCGAAACCTGCACCAAGTTGATAAAGAGCAAGTCAAGTCGTGTTATGTTTTGGAAAAGTTGTGCCTCAAATTATCTATGGTAAATGAATTACGTAATGCATTTCATGTAAAAAATGAACATCATCTGCAAAGTGTGTTACTGAAAATGAAAATTGGGTATATGGTCAATGATCATAAGCGCCCAGCGGCAGATGATTGAGCCTCATTGTAAAAGTATCATTTAATAAAAGTATGTTCCGAATAAAAAATCGTTCAAGGCCATTCAACCGTTTACTTGTCACAAACGTCAAGGTTGAAGTACTTGCCCATTCTGGGTCTGACATTGTAAGCATTGATGTTCTGAAGCCAGCCGTTGAAGAATTGATGGGGACTGCAAGAAGAAATATAAGCATTATGCGCTGACAGCAGGACGAAATAAAGCGTACTAATCGCCATTGTTCTGGCAACGGCAGCACGACGTATAGCGAGCCGCGAATGCTCGTTCCTAATTGGGAATAAGTGGTTTGCAATGACAAGATAGACAAGTTTAGTTGACCTTGGTCAGTCCACGACTCCATCCATTGTATCGGCCAGCAGCCAAAAGCACATTGCCGCCAACTTCGGCCAAAGTATTTGCGAAATACCTTGCTGCGGTGCCAATGTTGAAATCCTATGATTTTTTGGGATGCGGGGTGAGAATGCCGAGTCGGGGATTGGTCGTCAACGTCAAGAACTCACGGGGTCTCTGCAATTTCCTTCAGGTGCGCCGGCGCATTTCTCCTGGGTGATTTGCATCAAGCCCTGCTCTCCACCTTGCCCAACGGTTCCAGGCTGGCAGTAGCTCTCTTGCATGGCGAAGGAAGCAAGCATAATAGGAGCAATACCCAATTGATTACCATACTTTTCGAATATGTGAATGAACTTTTCACAGTTCTTGAAGGGGCTGTTAGGGTCTTGAAGTGCTTTCCAAAGAGGAACGGTGACGATATCTTTCATGGTAACATGGGGTGGCTGCCATCCTCCTCCAGACTCGAAACCACAAGTAAGCCAATCTATGTGACCATTAGGTCCCGAGAATTGGCTTGGAGTCCCTGTAATAAACTGTTTAGATTTTGATGTATCAAGTGGACTAGTGGACGATACGTACTAGAGGCACGAGGATCACCACAACCACCACCTTTAACGCGGATAACACCACTTGATTGGCTTGAACCACCATTGTTGTTATTGTTTGAGCTAGGCTTAGGGGTAGACTTTGGAGCACTGGGAGTGGTGTTGGTTGCATTTCTAGCGGGAGCCAAATTGTTGGTGGTTGATTTGTTAGCCTAAATAGAAGCACTCAGGGGGTTTGATATGTTTTTTTTTAAAAAAAAAGTGAAAAAAATAAATACCTTCTTCTTCAAGGCGGCTGGGTGCTTGTTTATACGGTTAGGACAGACCTTTGGCTGCTGCCTCACCTCCAAACTGGTGACACGAACGGAGATGTGATGGTGACGAGACGCTAACCCAGAAACATCATGAATAGCACTTGCGTTGACCACGACAAGGGACAATAAGAGAGCGAATGAAGAGGTGAGGAACCTCATTATAATAAAAACTAAGGAGTGGACTGGACAGAGGTCGTCAAGGACGTAGTTGTTGGAAGAAAAAAGAAAAACTGTGGAATGATGGATACAATGTTGGACTTATGTTACATTCAAGTTACTTGGCATACTTAGTCTGATTTCATGATCATCTTGGCTTGTCAATAACTTGTGGACTGCGGAAAGAATAAAATCAATAAAATAGCAGAAAATAATACATTTATTACGAGTTTCATGATATCTTTTGATTGATTCTGATAAAATTAGAAGACTGACTCGCGCGTTTGTCATTGTTCAAGGCTGTGCGGTAAAGTAGGAAGGGAGAGTGACTGTAATGTCACATGTGACTAAGCGGCGGTGTTGAGTCACTTTGGGTGACTCCTTCAGTGAGAGGGATTGACTTTGGTGAACTGACTGACTTAGCGACCTTGAAACTCTTTATAACACTGTCGACAGCTTTATTCTAGCAAAACTCTCTTTATTCAGCAGGAAATATTATACAGAGTCTTTTTTTGCTAAGACTTCTGTAAATTGGATAGTCCAAGTCCAAGTTAAGGGACTGGACATCCACCTTTGACCACCAAAGGACCCAATGTATCAACCAACGAAATCCCGTAACGCTCGAGAGGGCGCTTCTTCCAGCTTCAACGCACCATTTATCACTGCCAACTCTGCTTCTGCTTCTGTTTCTGTCAACTACACTCAATTCACTATTAATCGATACCTTATGTCCCTTTAAATCGACCAAATCCAACAGCCAAAAACCCCAACTCAAATCTGCTTTCAAGCTCTCTGTCTCTGTCTTAAATCTATCTGCTTTTTAAAATCTTTCTTCCATGCAAACCGCAACTCAACTTCTCGCCCAACGGGCACCTGCAACTAGAACCAAACCACGCTGGCAACCCTACAACTCTTTACAATCATCCACCCGCTCTCCAATTACAACTTGTCTCTCTATGCATATCAAAGCGCAATCCCCCACTCCAAATCCACAATCTTCTCTGCAGAATTTACCACAAATCGATTCCAATCAAATCCCCACTCCTCGAGATATTACAGTTTTAAAGGATGCCAATAAACAGAAATACAGCATTGGTCTCATTGGTCCGTCGCCCTATACAAATTCATATATCACACAACTACTAACTTTTAGCGCCCGTTTAGACCAAGCCGTCAAGACTTTATCAGAAATATGGCGCCCTCAGGATATCCCAAGAGTATTCCTCGCTCCTACAAAGATCGGCCCTGCAGGCCTTGCTTTATCACATTCGACCCCCTCGTTGCATAATCAATCCGCATCACCTTCTGTTGTCCAACCCCTCAGCGCCCACTCATCTGCCCCTCAAGTCCTGTTGGCGACTGATGATGACTCAGATTCAAGTCTTCTTCCCATGCGCCCGTTCGTCCACGAGGTCCTTAAGCGCTCTCGTACCTCGGGAAATATTCTTCAAGCTGCACTTTGCTACTTGGAAGCTATCAGGAGCAAGGTCCCAGAAATACTTGAACAAGAGCGAAAAGGATTCCGTGCTCAATTTGAGCCCGAGTCTCGTGTCATTATTGCGACTGAAGAAGAACTTCAAGCTGAGGTTTCAAGCATTGCCTCCACCGGGTCAATATCATCCTACGGTGACGATGAAGACGCTGTCAAGACGGTTCGTGTATCGGATTGCGATTACGACGATCAAGGGAGATCAGACTCTTCGATCCCCATTTCGGCCCATAACCCAGCTTCACCCATGTTTGCTTTGCCATCCCCACTTCTCTGCCCGAGACGTGCATTCCTTGCATCCCTCATTTTGGCATCCAAATTTTTCCAGGACAAGTGCTATTCAAACAAAGCATGGGCCAAGTTGTCTGGTCTACCGCCAAAAGAAATCAGTCGATGTGAGCGTGCGCTTGGTCAAGTACTCGAATGGAGGCTATGGGTTGGAAAGAAACCAGTCCCAGTCGCACCAGCTGCACCAGCACCACCCTTACCCACCATTCATCGTACCATGTCTCGCTCACACAGTGCAGGCATGATCGCTGTCTCATCGACGACCCAGCCGTTCTTTACTCAGGTCGAATCTGCCGGATCAGAGGTTATGCCTTCCTCAAATGTCATTCCAGAGATGGTTTCAGTCCGTTCTGCGAATACACTACGAAGATGCTCTACTCTTCCTGTTGACATTTTCACTGTCCCATCCTCAACAGGGCTGGCGGCCTCTTCTCCTGTTCCGACTATTGTTGTCGAGAAGAATGATGACGTTGTGATGCATTCCATTTCGTCCCTTGTATCTCAGAGCAAATTGCAGCAGGTAATTGTTTTCCTCCTTACCTTAGATTTGCTTACTCATCTTGAATTTTAGGTTCCGTCCCCCACGTCAAGTACGACCCCGAGTCCAGACACCCCAACGCTTACATATTCTCCAACATCTACTGAGTCATCGTCTTTAGACAGCAACCTCAGTCAGCCCGAAGAGAACAGGACATTTACTTCGCTGGACGGAACTCGGGCATGGGTTGAGAGTCAGCCCCATGCATCTCTTGGTCTTGGCCTTGACGTTAATAACAAGGAGTCGCGGAAACCATTTGATCTTAGAAGATCTGTGATGATTGCGGTCGCAAGTGCAGATTCTCCAGAATACTCTACCCCCTCCTGCCTTTGGCACGCAGAGAATTCTCGTTGTTTTGGAGACGTTCATGTAGCTCGTCAATAGGTCAGACTGCGCCACGACGACCGAGCGAACGCCCAGACGTCGTGTGCGGACAACCTGTTCATGAGTCTACTCATGTTCCTCCTTACCCCCTATGCCAGTATTGGATTGATTCTTATTGCACAATGCCTGTGTTTTCCATGTCTCTTTTCTTTCTCTCTTCTCTTCCCTCTCATCTCTGTTATAATCACTGTAACTTTTAAAAATGTCTCGTGTTTGGACTCGCCTTTTGACTTGTTCTATTCTCAATATATGATTTCCCACTTTTTTGACGTTTACTACCTACTAGTATTTGCTTCGTATTATGGCCCAACTCTCTTGCATTGTCGCTTCATATGCCCCATCCTCATATATGCATGCCATCGCAACATCCGACATATCTCTATGTGCGTTGTTGCGCCCATGATTATGCTTCTCCCCCCCTCTCCTATTGTTATGATGGCTGCCAAGGATGGGGCTAGCACGCACCAGCGCTGGAGTTACGGTGTTCATACGTTGCATACTTTGCTAGCTGGGACGTTGCTTTCTCCGATGCCACCGTTTTGTCCTACTATGATCGAAATTACTTCTGATCATTGTTGCTACGTTATGTACTGTCTCGAAGCTGAACAGAAGAATGTGTGTAAATCGTGTACGTTGATAGTTCTGTCAAATAGATCTTATTTATTTCTTCCTCATTTCAAGTTGACTATTTTTACAGGTGCAAACTACTCGTTGAAGAACTCGAGTGGCTTGTCAACAGTTTGGATGGCGCGGTAGTTGACGGGGGGTAGATCTGGGTCGTCCCTGATCTCATCCGTGAACAATGAGTGGAAGATAACATCGGCGTTGCCCTACAGGAATGAAATATTTGTGAGTACTTTTCTGAATCTCATCATTGATGTTTTTCTTACTCTGTTGGGGGGATCGTGGATTCTAAACATCGCAATATGAGTATCTTGCTCAGTGTATATAAGAGTCGCGAGATGGTTCACCTAACATGGACGAAACCTTCACCTTCCTCGTCATTCACAGCTGGGATCCTGATCTTTCCAAAGACAATGTAACCGTAGCTTGTAGGTGCACTTCTGACCTGATAACCCCATCTTTTAGTATATCATTGACACCACTTTTTGCGTGCTCATGATACGCACTTCAACGAGGTCGTTCTCGATCGTAAATGCTGTGAGCTCGTCGTCGGAGAGCTTGGATGCGCGCGCCCACATCCTGGGCTCGTGTTTGTCCCAGTGCGCCCGCGATTTGAGGATCTCCTTCTTGATGGTGGGGAGGATAACATTGAAAGCCTCGATGGCATTCTGCTTGGGTGGATGGGCTTCGTTCAGCTTGATTTGGTCAACAGATGCTAGACAATATCATCTTGTAAGTCATGATTTTATCCAAAAGTCGAAAAGAGACTTGCCCATTGTTACTGAGGTTCAAAGATGTGGTGGATGGTTGTAAGTCCAAGGTTGCGACTGTTGATGTTAGGAGACTGTGGCTTCAGGGTCGTCGAACCAAATAGGGGTCAGTTTGCCTTCTCTGGTGCCGCGCTGGGTTTCTCGTTGTTTGCCATCATCGTGTTTCGTCTCACTTGTTCGTTGGACTCGATGACGAGCGCTGCGTTTCTTCTTGAACATTGTTTCTGCATATGATACTGTGCTCCTCCTCGGACCGTGCATAACTGCGTTCCCGGTATATTTTTAAAAAACCTGCTGAATTCCTCCTTTCTGTCAAAGAATTGTCACGACTTGCCATTCTGCCGTTAATGGTGTCGGCCGCTCCATGTCCTCATGCTTCACTCAATGAAAGCTGTCTTCGCAAACGAATCACAGCAATCCGATACATCTTCGAGGGAAATATTTCACCTTGAGGGCTGAGCCTAAACCAAAAATACAACATTTTTCAAAAGTGCTCCTAAAATATCACATTTTTCTATCTTCTGCCGGTTCATTTCTGCTGCCCATTTGCTCAAGGGAATTATGTGGGTGGAACGGCCGCGCCTACCCGTGCTCTATCATCTCAATCTATTTTCACTTTTCGGTCAGCAATGCTATAAAACCTCTATAGTTGGGAGAGCTACTCCTGGAGAAGCTGCTCATAGCCATGCATACAAAGTTACTCACCTGCTGCTCTCTCTTTTCGCTCGTTTTTCTCAGCCATGGGGCCAAGATAGAGCCACAGACAATCGCATTAACAGCCCGGACTGTTCCCCGCGGCTCTACATTCCGCCGCAGAGCCTCCATTTCCCCAGCGTCCATTCCTCTTGATGACTTCTTTTTGGGAACAGATCTCCAGTGCGCCCGAACACCACGGTTTTCTTCCTGAAGTGCTAACTTTTGCGCGAAAATTTTAGGTGGTTCGGTAACATAACAGGTCAGCAAGTATAGTCCTGTTTAGCGAACATTGTTAATTGAGACGCTTCTACTTGTCCCAGTGGGAACACCTCCACAAGAAATCACGGTAAGGCTTTGACAGAGATATTTATGCCGCGTTTTAGCCGTCGAGGCTGATTGTGTTCGATCGTTCGTGGCTAGGTCGTGTTCGACACCGGCAGTTCGACTTTAGAGTTTGCAAGTACGGTGATTTCCTGTTGTCAAATCGCTTATGGTTGTCAGTCAGGACTCAACGCCGATTTTACATAGGCACGCTTTGTGGAGCCGCTTGCTCCAATCAGGTCCAATTCGACTCCTCGAAGAGCTCAACATTTGTCGATCTCGGAAGGACGTCGTCTATCACTTTCGCGACTGGGGTTGGAGTAGACCCCGTCGTGGGGGCTAACTACCGCCTCACATTGCGCAGCGCTCGAGACACTGTATCTATAGGTGGACTCACTGCTACTGGAGTGTCCCTCTTCTTGATCACGGACCAAACGCCAAAATTCAATATCGATCCCTTTAGTGGGATTTTAGGTTTATCAATTGTTTCGAGGCAATATTCATGAATTGACAAGACCATCAGGGATGGGCTCGACTGCCCAAGGACCCTTTGCTGGTCTGATAAATCAAGGCCTTCCGCGTAAGGTTTTTTAAGTGGACGCGGTTAGAAATAAACTAAAACCCCATCCGTTTTTAGCTCTTTTCAGTCTTTCTGTTGTCGCCCAAGATATCGGCAAGGGTGAACTTACGCTTGGGGGGATTGACAACTCTAAATTCACAGGTAAGCGAATCATATGGCCTGTCAAAGTTCTGATGTAACCTCGCTTCAAACGCCTAAAGGCACACCTATTTTTGCATCCCTTCCGCCCGGATCAGGCAACGGATGGGTCCTTACGTCCCCAGGGATAGTGGTGAATGGGCAAACGACGTCTTTACTGAATACGTCGCGGTCGATTATTTTCGACAGTGGGACGAGCAACGTTTTGTTCTCGACAGATACAGCCAATGTCAGTGATTATCTGAGAAAGTCGGATTACTGATAAGGATCCATATGATGTCGCCAGCTGACCTTTTTTTTTTCTTTTTGCAGGCCATTTATGCGCTCATTTCTCCAGATATCAAACCTAATGCCAACGAACCTGGTACTTATGGAATTGCTTGCGATCGGATTTCATCACTTCCCGCGACCATCGACATTGGCTTTGTCTCGCAAGACGGCACGCCGTTCAACCTTACGATACCAAGCAAAGAACTGAGCGTTGGACCTTTTGCAAACGATCCAACGTTATGCCAGACCCTTATAAACGCCTTTGATGGTTTGGAACTCGTTGGGGGTAGTTTGCTCAAGCATTACTATAGCATATGGGACGTAGGGTCCAAACGGCTTGGATTTGCTCCAGCTCTGTCCTCGTGATGGAACATGCATCAGAATTTTTAAATAAGCCGCGCCGGTCGAAAAAAAAGGACGGAAACGTGTTGGTCATTTGTTTTTTTTTTGTTTTAAAAACGACTTTTTATAGTTTCCGCAATCAGTCATATTTCCGGAAGGCATTTATCCAAATTTCTTTATACTTGGATGCAGTTTCTTGTTCAACAAACGACTTTTTGTGAATAAAATGGGGAAAAGTACCGGACCCATTGACAGTGCGCCACCCGTTTCGGTATGGAAAAATCTCGGCTGTTAGTCCGAAGTCTGACGTTGTGGGTTTTTAGCGCTGAGCCCCTGCTTGAGCCCTGGAGGCGCGAATGGTCAGTGCTAGATTCAGGCCTATTCAGGCCCGTTGTCCGTTCGAAATGAGAAGCGACAGTGTTTATCTCTGATCGCTTGGCGACGGTTTCGCGTGATAAATGTCCGTGAAAAGTGGTGAAAGGATGAGCACCCCTGATTACAAGGCGTGCTTCGAGGAAGATCGTGCATGGCACACCTGACGGAGCAGTGCTATTGGATGCAGAAAGAAGCAAGTAGAGGTCATAGGTTTCTGATCCGGCTAAATGCTTAAGATTGCAGAGAGTTCATGAAATTAGAATTACAGAATTTGTTACAAGAGACCTAGAAACGTTTCTACGAGCAGCGTTGACCGGGCGCAAGGGTCAAGCTTTCTAAACGCGTTAAAATACCACCATGTGGGCAAATATTACACGAGCTTTAGTGCTGGACCTGACAAATTGTAGCAGATGATGTAGGCTGAAGAATGTAGCAGGGTTCCAGAAAAAGTGTGGATGACTATCAGAATTTCAGAAACTAGCAATTATTGGTATCTAGTATGTGCATGATCATGAGAGGAACCATGTCCTACCAGAGGCCTTTCCTGGAGTCCGTTTGAATACTTGAGAAAAAATGACGGTCAGCACGTAAAGGGCATGAGAACGGAGATATGGCTTACATATGGATCCAATGGCTCTGGAGTCGCGTTCCAATGGTGAGCAGAAGGATGAGAAAGTGTCCGATAGGAAGAAGGATGGATAGCATGACGAGATTGCTGGTGAGGTGAAGGAATGTAACCGTGGTCATACCCTCTGGAAGGGTAAGAAGATTCGGGTATCATAGAAAGTACATTGGGGTTGGAATGATGAGAGTACGGTGCAGATCGGTCACTATAATGTCGGGGGTAACACAAGGTAAATTTTTTTCCGTGCAACAAAACAAGTAAACATACAGCTGACGACGAGCAGAGTCGTGCTCTGGAGTGAGACTGTGCAAATGCATATAGTTATCGCTGTGAATGGGAAATGAGATAAATTTAGAATTAAATAAGATTTGGGTTCTGAAGTAAACTGACTTTGACGGCCTGGACGACAAGGGCAACAAATTTAAATCCACGCCACCCCTCCTTGGTGGACTATGCTCCCTGGTTGGTGGAGTAGAAGATTCGGATAAACCTGATGAGCCAGCAGTCGACGGCCTTCCATCTATATCAACCGAGTCTCTCTTTGCAGCTGCCTTTTTGCGAACAGGAACGCCTTCTGGCCACGAGCACTAGAAGAAAGCATGTTGGACAAGTTGAGAAGGAGATGACGAAGAGAAAAACGTACCTCCCGCGAACCGTGTGTGCAACGCATGCAGTTTGGCTTAGTTTCATCACACTAGCAGGGTCTTTGGGTGAATAGACCGATGATTGGACAAGGAAAGAAACGGACCTTGATCTTCTTTACACGACATGTCATACAACCAGTCTTGCTTCTTGTATACTTGGGACGCTTTCTAGCAGCAACCTCTGAACGTTGTGGTGGAGGTACGATATGAATTGGAGCATTTGTTGGTGGTGGATAGTAAGATGGATGTGCAGAGAGGTAAGGGTCGGGTGTTGTGCTATTAAAAAAACAGAATTAAAGATGAAAAAAAAAAGCAAAAAAAAACAAGAGTGGCATACTACGACATGCTTTCAGACATGAATTCTGGAGAGAGAAGCGGGATAAGACGAAGATATTTGGAATTGGCTACGCGATTATAAAGGATACAAAAATGAATTTTGCGCCAATGTAACGGTTCGCGAATCGGTGTGGATCACGGAACATCAGATCTAAGGGTCGTATC